>CAUYLG010031617.1:0-81085 GCA_963573385.1 Cacajao melanocephalus | reverse complement strand
TGGTATTGCCTAGGTATTCTTCTAGGATTTTTATGGTTTTAGGCCTTATGTTTGAATCTTTAATCCATCTTGAGTTGATTTTTGTATAAGGTATAAGGAACGGGTCCAGCTTCAGTTTTCTGCATATGGCTAGCCAGTTTTGCCAGCACCATTTACTGAATAGGAGTTCTTTTTTTATACTGAACGATTTTCTTTTTAAAGTGTCTTGCTATATTTTTAATTTTTTTAACAAGATCAACTCACATATGAACAAAAGATAAATACATTATTCCCCAAATTACCCATTTAAACCTAATATATAGCCTGGCCTTTACCTACCTTTTGGGTGAAATATTGGACAGGTCTCATAAATATTCTAATTGTTATTAGATAACTAGGCATCTTGTGATTATTTTTAGACGAAGAACAGTCTTGTTTCAGTAACTATAATGACCTACCTGGCATAATAATTAAATTTCTGAATTTCATTCAAAGTTAACCCTCTCCTTCCAAGGTTTGAGTTTTTCAAGGCAGGAAACTGGAATGGAGAGGGCTGTCTGGTTGTCTTTCATTTTCTCCTCCTTGTCTGTGTCCCTTTAGTCAGTAGCCTTGGTTTCTAATCTCTCCATGGTCTAACCCAGGAGGTTACAAGAACAGGAGAAAGGGCATATTCTTATAAGGCTTGTACTGTCTGTCTGGCACAGGGGCTCTTTAGATGGCGAATATTCAGTTGCTGTCTCTTTCTCATAGGATGCTTTCCCAGGTTTCTCAGAGATAAACTCCTTCCCTCCTCCGACAATTAGGATAAATTCCCATGAGTCAGCAATGCCTTACGTGTAGTTAATTGCACACTTCTCCAGTCTTGACCCTAGCCTCTTGTATTTTCCACCTATAAATCACGTTGCTCTCAAGGAGGCCTCTGCAGCAAAGTCCCCTTAAATTCAGCCTCAGGCTGATGGCACACTGTGTGAATATTGTTTGGCTCATGAAAACATGAACAGCCTCTGTGCTGCCATGAATGAAAGTGCGGCATGCTCCCAACATGACCTTTTTCTCCTCTCTGCTTGGCCATCTCAGGGCAACTTAAGCACAGCTCCTCATTCTGGTCCTTATGCTCACTTAAACTCTAGGGCAGTGGCTCTCAAACGTTAATGCCCATACCAGTCACCTGGGGAATATTGTTAAAATGCAGATTCTGATTCAGCAAATCTAGGTTGGGGACTGAGATTCTGCATTTCTAACAAGTCATCAGATGATGCCTATGCTGCTGCTTCCATGCACCACACTTTCAGCAGCAAGGCTCTGGGGCATATATGTCAGGTTTACTGAATGTTATGTTGTTGTTCTCATTTGCTTGAGATCTAGGGGAATCACCCTTCTCTTTTGCTTTGGAGCAGGGGAGATAAAGCATCTATTTCAGTTATATTTTTCAAAGAAATTCCCTTGCTTGACCTTTTCCACTTGCATTCCTTTATGCCACACGGAGGGGACAGATTGCCAGTGCTGGAAGAAATCGTTTCACAATCATTTATCATACTTGCACAAGTGTGGTCTAGCAGGTTATTTAAGAATACAGAGTCCTGGTATCTATTTTATTCTAGGCTTTTGGGACTTCATCCACAACTGAAATGGAAAAAAGGCATTAAAATAACTTATTATAATTATTTTATGTTTTATAGTTTCTATAAAATTTTATTATGGAAATGAAAACTAAACCCGAAAGTAGAAAGAATCATAACAAATGCCAACTTCTAGTGAGAAAATCAATGATTTTGAAAAAAAATCGTAATATAGAACATTTCCATCACCTCCGGAAGTTGTCTTGTGTCCCTTTACAGTGAATCCCTGTCACTCTGATTTCTCTCATTAAACTTTAGTTTTGTTTATTCTAGAACTTCATATAATGGATAAAGTTCTAGAATGACACACTAAGCACTCTTTTATGTCTGACTTCGTTCATTCATCTTAATGCTTTTGATATTTGTCCTAGCCATTGTGGTATTTATAGTCCATTACTTTTTTTTAAATAGAGTAGCATTCCATTATGTAGATATACAATTTATTTATCCATTCCACTGTTGACATTTGTGTTGTTTCCAGTTTTTACCAATTACAAATAGAGCTGCTGTGAATGTTGCTATACAAGCCTTTTTACGGATATGTGTTTTCATTTCCCTTGAGTAAATAATTATGAGTAGAGTTACATGTGCTGAATCCATCTATGTAACAGGTTTGTTACATAGGTTTACATGTGCCATGGTGGTTTGCTGCACCTGTAAACCTGTGATCTAGGTTTTAAGCCCTGCATGCATTAGGTATTTGTCTTAATGCTCTCCCTTTCCTTGCCCCCAACACCCTGACAGTCCCTGGTGTGTGATGTTCCCTTCCCTGGGTCCATGTGTTCTCATTGTTCAACTCCTAACTATGAGTGAGAACATGAGATGTTTGGTTTTCTGTTCCCGTGTTAGTCTGCTGAGGATGATAGTTTCCAGCTTAATCCATGTCCCTGCAAAGGGTCCTTTGCTTTCTTACATAAAACTAGAATCAGTTTGTCAATTTCTACAAAAAGGCCTGTTAGGGTTGTGATTAGATAGCATTGATTTTACAGATTGAATTGGGGAGATTAAAATCTTAACCCATCAACATAGTGTAGATCTTTATGTATTGCCAATCAGGATGACTTTTTATTTCATTTAACATGTGCTAAATTATACCCATGCTTTTCTGCACAGGTAGAATTTCCTGTAGAATGTCAAATAGAAGGAGTAAAAATAAACATCCTGGCATTGTTCCTGATCTTACATATAAAGTGTTCAATATTTTGCCATTAGCCATGCTGTTAGAAGTAGGTCTTTCATAGATGCCCTTTATCAAATTGAGAAAAATGTCTTCTACTTCTAATTTGCTAAGTTTTATTTTAATTTAATTTTAATTTTATTTTGAGATGGAGTCTCACTCTGCTGCCCAGCCTTGAGTGCAGTGGTGCGATCTCAGCTCACTGCAAACTCCACCTCCTGGGTTCAAGCAATTCTCTGCCTCAGCCTCTTGAGTAGTTGAGATTACAGGCGCCCACCACCACGCCTGGCTAATTTTTGTATATTTAGTAGAGACGGGGTTTCTCCATGTTGGACAGGCTAGTCTTGAACTCCTGACCTCATGATCCACCTGCCTCGGCCTCCCAAAGTGCTGGGATTACAGGCGTGAGCCACCATGCCTGGCCTATTTTTTGTTTTTCTGAGACAGGGTCTCGCTCTGTTGCCCAAGCTGGAATGCAGTAGCGTGATCTTGGCTAACTGCAACCTCCGCCTCCTGAACCTAAGTGATCCTCCCATCTTACCCTCCTGAGTAACTGGGACTATAGGCATGTGCCACCATACTGGCTAATTTTTTGTATGTTTTGTAGAGATGGGGTCTTGCCATGTTGCCCAGGCTGGTCTTGAACAAATGGACTCAAGCAATTCACCCCCTCATCCTCCCAAAGTGTTGGGATTATAGGTAGGTATGAGCCCCTGTGTCCAGCTTTTTGTTTGTTTTTGTTTTTAAATGAAAAAGAGGGCCAGGCATCATGGCTCATGCCTATAATCCCAGCACTTTGGGATACTGAGGCAGGTGGATTACTGAGGTCAGGAGTTCAAGACCAGCCTGGCCAACATGGTGAAACCCCATCTCTACTAAAAATACAAAAATTAGCCAGGCCTGGTGGTAAGCACCTGTCATCCCAGCTACTCTGGAGGCTGAGGCAGGAGAATTGCTTGAACCTGGGAGGCAGAGGTTGCAGTGAGCTGAGATCCACCAGTGTACTCAAGCCTGGGTGACAGATTGAGACTCAGTCTCAAAAAACAAACAAACAAACAAACAAAAATGGGTGTTGGCTTTTGCAAACTGTATTTTCTGCATAAATTGAAATAGTCATATAAGTTTTATTCTTATTCTATTAATCTGGTGAATTACTGAAATTTGATTTTTCAAATGTTGAAACAACCATACATTCATGAGATAAATCTCAGCCATGGTATATTATCTGTATATGTTGCTACATTTTATTTGCTTATTTTTGGGTTAATCTATTTTATAAGTTCATGAATGATGTTGCTCTATAATTTTCCTCTTTTATAATTTTCTAGTCAGGTTTTGCTATTAAAGCTATGTGGGCCTCAGGAAATAGGTAGAGAAATTTTCCTTCTTATTTTTTCTCAGAAAGTTTTTATAAGATAAACATGAGTTTCTTCATAAACAGTTGATAGAATTCATGAGTGAATCCATCTGGACCTAGAGTTCCGTTCATGAGGTTTTAAATTACACATTCAATTTCCTTGATAGGCATAGTGCTAGTCAGACATCTTATTGCTTTTTCTATCAGTTTTGGTAAGTTTTTAAAGGAATTTGTCGTTTTCATCAACTTGTCAAATTTATCTAATATTATTTTTTAACTTTTTGTTGTGTGTAGAAACAATAACGATGTCCCCCTTTCATTGCTGATATTGACAATTTGTGGGGTTTTCTTCCTTATCTTGACCAATCTACTATGAAAATATCAGTTTTATCAGTCTCTCCAACAGAACAACTCTTGGTTTCCTTGATTTTCCCTACTGTTTTCTCTCTTTGTTTCCACTGTTTTTTGATTGTCATTTTCTACTTTCTTTGGGTTGATTTTTGCTCTTCTTTTTTCTAGCGTTTTAAGGTAAATGTTTAGATCATTAATTTTTCACATTATTTTTTTCTAATACAGGTGGTACCTATGGCTTGACTTATTATTTTTTTAACTTTAAAATTGGTCTAGCTGGATATAACCTCATCATAAGTAGAGAAGCGTTTGTATAACCAGTTAAAACTATAAACATCCTTTTAAGTACTGCTTTGGCTGCAGTCCCCAAAATTTTCATATATAGTGTTTTCATTGTTATTCTGTTCAAAATTTCTAAATTCTCTTGTGATTCCTTCTTTGATCTATGGGTTATTTATATGTGTGTCATCTAATTTCCAAATATTTGGGGATTTTAAAGACATCTTTTTGTTGTTGGCATCTAATTTATTCTCATTTTGGCCAGAGAATAATTTAAATTCTTTTAAATGTATTCAGACTTGTTTTATGATTCAAAATATGGTCTATCTTCACAATGGACTTTGGGGACTCATGGGGAAAGGGTGGGAAGGGGGTGAGGGATAAAAGAATACCAGTTGGGTTCAGTGTATACTGCTCGAGAGAAGGTGCACTAAAATCTCACAAATCACCGCTAGAGAACTTACTCATGTAACCAAATGCCACCTGTTCCCGAAAAACCTATGGAAAATAAAAAATTTAAAAAATTTGTGGTCTATCTTAGTGAAGATAGACCATATATTTTGAAGATTCATTATTTGATGAGTTGACTATTTTGTCATTATAAAATAATTGTTTTTTTTTTCCAGGTAATATCTTAGTGAAGATAGACCATATATTTTGAAGGTTCATTACTTGATGAGTTGACTATTTCGTCGTTATGAAATAATTGTTTTTTTTTCAGGTAATATCTTAGTGAAGACAGACCATATATTTTGAAGTTTCATTATTTGATGAGCTGACTATTTTGTCATTATAAAATAATTGTTTTTCCAGGTAATAAGCTCATTTTAAAAATTACTACAGTACATTATCTCTTTTTAATTTCCACTGCACTTGGAGGTAGTTACTATAATTACATTTACAGTTGTAGAGACTGAGTGAAATTGGCCGAGATTGTATAACTAGTAAATATGGTAGAATATATAAAAGTTTTGAAGGCCAGGTGCGGTGACTCACACCGGTAATCCCAGCACTTTGAAAGGCCAAGGTGGCTGGATCACGAGGTCAAGAGATCAAGACCATCCTGGCCAACATGATGAAACACTGTCTCTACTAAAAATACAAAAATTAGCTGGGTATGGTGGTGTCTAATACAAAAATTAGACAGGAGAGCTTGATTCTCCTGTCCCAGCTACTCTGGAGGCTGAGACAGGAGAATCACTTGAACCCAGGAGGTGGAGGTTGCATTGAGCCAAGACTGTGCCACTGTGCTCCAGCCCAGGTGACAGGGCAAGACTCCATCTCAAAAAAAAAGAAAAAGTTTTCAAACCTGACAGTGAGTCTTAGAAGTCATGGGCACTTTAATTAAGTCCTATAACATGTTTTATTTTTATTATTTTGTTTTTCACAACTTTTTACTTATATCCTTATTCCTACACACGTTAGTCATTATTTTCCTCACTCATATTCATACTTTTTACCCGTCATTGTTATTTGCCTTTACTATACTAGTTCTATCACAATACAGCATAATGAAAGTAAGCCATGTCCAAGTAATTTAAAAACCTAATATTGAACCTTGTAGAAAATCTATTATAGCAAGATAATTTGTCATGACATATTTTCTTGCTGATAAGTAATAACTAAATTCTTTCAAAGTGAAGTATAAAATTATGTGATTTACTTGTTAGAATATGTTTCTTTTATAATATTATATAGTCCTATTTAATCTTATGTATTTTTTTATTTTGAACTGTATGGCATTAAAGGCTGAAAACTTCTTAGCCCTTGATCTTCCATTTTAAAGGCATCAACCCTCTAGTTTAGAGGAACTAAGGGTTAAAGCTCAGATTTATACTTTTATAGTGCATTCATATTATCTTAGTCTCCTGTGTTAGTATTCAAATTACACAAAAACATTAAACATTAATCTGGCCAGTGCCCCTCCAATCCAATTGAAAACAAATCAATCCCGGAGATGAGAATGTTAGGGTCATATTACAGCTTTCTTTTGCAAAACAAGGAAAAAGGTTTAGTGCATAGAATGCAGAAAATTCTGGCAGGATTTATTTACAACTATTTCCTTTTTCTTTTTCAGGTTTACTGGAATAAATATTTGTGCAGCTGAACGTGTTGCTAGAAGCAGGTCCTTGGTGGCTGCCTTAGGCAAAGCCAATATCTAGGCATAGCATGGCATCAGGCTTGGGAGAAGGTAGCCTGTTATACAAGCTGCTATCATTGTCTACACTTGACTTCATCTTTGCCTGGGTGGACCCTCAGCACTCCACAGTTGTTGAACTCATGCCATCTCCATAATGTTCTCTTAAAGTATCTTGGTGAAGTGTGTATACATTTCTCAGGCTGCAAACAGGCAGGCAAACATACAACTATTTTTATAAAAGTGGATCTGAATTCTATCTTGAACCCCCTATTTCTCTCACTGACCAAAGAATTTAGTCTTATGACTTTCAAGGTAAACTCAGGCAAATGCAGCAGTCTCGGTCATTTTAAGTTTATACTTGGGCTTCTTCTCCTTTCTTTTTCTCCCTGTGTGGCGTCTAGGTTCTGAAGGGACTTTAAGGTGTTCAGGTGTTGGGGTAGAATGGGTGGGTGATAAACACCTGGCTCACTACATTCCTTTGGGGGCGATTCTCCTTCCTAATCTTTGGATGCTGGCCTCTGTCCCTGCTGCATTCACTGCATTCACTGCCCAGGTTTCCTTTTAGATATTTAGAAGCAAAGAACTGACTTGAGGGCTGTTCTTCATCACTCTGAGGCTCACAGGAAAACTGGATTCAGTCCCTTCTCTCCATTTCTGCTGTGTCACCACTTCACTATTGCTGCTCCCCATATCAGGATAGTATGAAGCACTTTCATTAATATTTTCTATCCGAGTCTCAGATGGAAAGCACGGCACGGTACTCTATTTCAGGGGTCCCTAACCCCAGGGCCACAGATCAGTCCCAGTCCATGGCCTGTTAGGAACAGGACCGCACAGCAGGAGGTGAGCAGTGGGCCAGTGAGTAAAGCTTCATCTGTATTTACAGCCACTCCCTATCACTCCCATTAGCACGTGAGCTCCACCTCCTGTGAGATTAGCAGTGGCATTATTATAGATTCTCATAGAAGCGCAAACCCTATTGTGAACTGTGCATGCAAGGGATCTAGGTTGCATGCTCCTTATGAGAATCTAATGTCTGATGATCTGTCACTGTCTCTCATCATCCCCAGATGGTACCATCTAGTTGAGGAAAAGCAGCTCAGGGCTCCCACTGATTCTACATTATGGTGAGATGTATAATTAATTCATTATATTTTACAAGGCAATAATAATAGAAATAAAGTGCACAATACATACAGTGTGCTTGAATCATCCTGAAAGCATCCGCCTACCACCCTCGTCCATGGAAAAATTCTCTTTCACAAAACTGGTCCCTGGTGCCAAAAAGGTTGGGGACCTCTGCTCTATTTGTATCAGTCAGGATAGTCTACATTATGCTGTGGTAACAAATGCTCTCAAATCTCAGTGGCTTAGAAAGACAAAGGTTTGTTTTTCACTTGCCTGGCCTTGCTGGTGGAGCCAGTATTGCTGATATCAGGGTAGAGGAAAAAGAGAATAAAGTGAATCTTGTGCTGGCTAGAAAAGCTCACACTTTATTGGCCAAAGCAAGTCAAATGGATAAGCCTGACATCAAAAAGGGAGAGAAGTTGAATTCTCCTCTGGAAAGGGGCAGCTTATACTTTTAAATAATAATGCAATCTACCACTTTATTCCTGGGTTCTTAAACTTAAGGAGAGACCTAAGTGTCTCTAACAACTTAGCCTGAGGAGTGGTGAGGGGTCAGAAACATCATGCTCATGGCTTTCCGTGCTCTCTCTTCTTCAATTCAAATTATCCTCCCCAGGTCAGGAAACCCTATCTAACTTCCAGGGAGGGTGGTCTGGTTCTTTATCTGTTCTCTTTTGATTGACTGTTTATGGACAAAACATTTATGTTTCACTTCTTTCTGCACTTAAGCCCTTTGAAGCTCCAGAGAACCCATCTTTTGCAAATCATAAACCTTGGTGTTTAAAATTAGTTTTTCTGCTATGAGTTCAAGAAAATCTATTTACAAGCTGAGAATTGATTTCTTTTGTTCTTTTTCATTTCTTTTCTTACTTTTTCTTTGAGACAGGGTCTTGCTCCGTCACCCAGGTTGGAGTGCAGTGGTACAATCATGGCGTACTCTACCTCCTGAGCTCAAGCAATCCTCCCACCTCAGCCTCCTGAGTAGCTGGGACCACAGGTGCACATCACCATGCCTGGCTAATTTTTGTATGTTTTGTAGAGACTGGATTTTGCCGTGTTGCCCAGACTGGTCTTGAACTCCTAGGCTCAAGCGATCGGCTCACCTTGGCCTCCCAAAGTTTTGCTTTCTGATTTTTCTTTTAAAAGTTTGTTTTTTTTTTTGTTGTTGTTGTTGTTTTTATGTCCACCCCTTGATAAATGCTCTCAGAAAAATAGATTCTCTTGGCTCAGTGAGCTGAGGAGTCATGAGGGCAACAAGGAATGATAGTAAAAGAAAACCTCAATTATTGTCTCCAAATAGAATTTCCTCAAAACTGGAAGGCAGGCAGAGTAGTTGTGAAAATAAAGGCGTTTGGACGGGAGCTTTAGGGCATTGTTGCCCTGACTGACTGTTCTAAAGCATTCTTACTATAGTAGTGGTGGATTATCACGTTCCATCCCATAATCTCCAATGCTGTTTATAAAGGATTTGTAAAAGATTTACAATGCTAGCTTCCTATTTTCTGCTTAAAACTTCCCTTTGAGAATTACAATATTTGCCCACAGTATTGCACTAGCGAAGCTCACAGGTATGCTAAAATACTACTCAAGTGAATATACGTGAAATTACAATGAACCCGAAACTGAATAAAACAGAAAATTTGCCTTAGATTCTGTTTTTTTTTTTTTTTTTTTTGGACAGTTTACATTTAACAGACCCTCAAATTTCTATTTGGCTGTTTACATTTTTCTTTACAGGTATTTGTTTGAAAAGACATGACTTAATTTATGGGAGCTCACTAAAATATTATATTTTAGAAATTTGTGATATAAATGTTTTATATATTAATTGCATAAAATTTTGAAAATATGCAAAATAATACAGAAAATTAAAAATACATATAATCTCACCTCCCCAAATAACTACAGTTAACATATAGGGGTATTTATTTGCAGTATTTTTTTCCTTCAAATGAACACAAGCTTTAAAAAAAGAAATGGAAACAGACTTGATTATATAGTTTTATATTCTTTTTATTAAAAAACTTAATTTGAAGTGATGAATATGTCCTATGTCATTAAATATTCTTTGGAACATGCTTTTTACAGCTGCATAATAGTCTACCTGGCGAATGTCTGGTAATTTATTTGATCAACTTCCTATGGGACTTTTAGGTTTGGCTTTTATGTTCTTTTTAACATTTCAATTGTATAAACAATACTGAAATGTTTACATTTGTAAATATCTTTGTGTGCCACCAATGGTGTCTGTAGGATAAATTTCTGGATGGCAAACTACTGGGTTAAATGGTATATTTTTGATATATCACAGTTCGTCACATCCAAGACCTTATAAATTATAAGATGCATTATTATTTTATTTAACACTAAGAAAGAAAATACCAATTAAACACCACTTTTATCTTTTGTTTTACAATTTGAAAGAGTTTTCTGGACTTATTGAACATAAAATTAGTAGTATATTTTGTGTTTGTGTATCAATAAAGTAGAAGCTAAAACTTTGGTGAAGGTATTCACTCCTAAACTTACTCATTCTTCTGAATCACTTAACGACTGCATGTGGTCCATGATCTGAGTGCCATAAGAAGCCTTGTGATGCTGTATTTTTTAAAATGTGCTTTACAAGGTCAGGAGATCCTGGCTAACATGGTGAAACCCCTTCTCTACTAAAAATACCAAAGATTAGCCGGGCGTGGTGGCGAGTGCCTGTAGTCTCAGCTATTCAGGAGGCTGAAGCAGGAGAATCACTTGAACCCAGGAGACAGAGGTTCCAGTGAGCCAAGATCGTGCCACTGCACTCCAGCCTGGTTGGACAGGGCAAGACTTCATCTCAAAAAAAAAAAAAAAAAGAAAGAAAGAAAATGTGCTTTATACTTTCCTCCAGGATTTTCTTCCAATCACTGACAGCTATTCTTTAAAATTTGGTGCATAAGGTCAGGCAAGGACAATTATGCCACAACTGCTGCCTGCCTGGCAATGATCATAAAACACATGATAATGTAGAGAGATTTAAAAGTACTTCTGAGAATGAATTAAATATGTTATACTGCAAATTGCCCACCAGGAAAGTTTTGCCAGTTTGTATTCCCACATGAAGTTACCTATTTCTCTTAAACCTTAGTCAATACTGGGAATTTCTGTAATCCAAAGCCTTTGTAAATCTGACAGGTGGCAATTGACATCTCATTGTAATTTATACTTCTTTTATTGTTAGACCATTGGAACTTTATTTTCATATCATTTTGGTCATTTGTATCTCTTCTTCTGCCCATTGCTCATATTTCTGGCTTATGTTTCTGTAGTGATGTTAAGCTTTTAACTGTTAAGCGGAAAGAGCACACTGCAACTCTGTAACATGCGCCCACTGGGGCTTTGGGAGCTAAAAGCACTCAACCCTAGATGCTGCTGTGGGGTTGGAGCCCAGAAACGCTCCCCACGACCTGCCTGTCTACATGGTCCACCTAGGGGTTTGAGCAGCGGGGCACTGAAGAAGTGAGCCACACCCTGTGGCACACCCTGGGAGGGGGATAAGGGAACTTCCCTGGTTTCAGAAGTATTAAAAGCAAAACCCTGTCTCAAACAAACAAACAAATAAACAAAAAACAGAATTAAATAGTGACAGGATGAATATCTAAGAAGTATTTTTATTTCTTCATATGTAAAGTTATTTCATACTACATATGATATATGGTTTGCTCAATCTAAATGAACATATGTTGACGTTTATTTTTGATTTTTTTGTTATTTATGGACTATTTCCATAACTTTCAATTGAAGTTACTCACATGCTACTGAGAGATACTCCACAGGGCCACCCACCTTTCTTGTACTCTCTTTGCCAGTGGTTTCTATGGAGTTAACTTTCTGCTCAGTCTTTTCTCAGAGCTGTTATTTCAGGTACCACTTACATCTCTCACTTCACAGCTCCCATTCTACTTTCCCACACTATTCATCTGCTATAGGCATCCTCAGTACAGATGAGCAAAATTCAGCAGAGATTCAGTTCAGATACTCCACAAAGTTAAGAAAAGCAAATCTGTGAATTCCTGCCCATGTGACTGAAGCCCCAAGCTGAGTTGGGGACAAAGGAACATGGCCTCTTTCCATAAATCCAGATAGGAAGAAACCTTGCCTGAGTCCAACATTTCTTCTCACTGTGGCAGGAGGAAGTTTTGTTTGTTTGTTTGTTTTTTGAGAGAGAGTCTCACTCTGTCACCCAGGCTGAGTGCAGTGGCGTGATCTCGGCTCACTGCAACCTCTGCCTCCAGGTTCAAGCAATTCTCCTGCCTCAGCCTCCTGAGTAGCTGGGATAACGAGTGAGCCACCATACCTGACTAATTTTTTGTATTTTCAGTAGAGATAGGGTTTCACCATGTTGGCCAGTCTGGTCTCAAACTTCTGGCCTTAAAGTGATCCACCCACCTCAGCCTCCCAAAGACCTGGGATTACAGGCGTGAGCCACCACATCTGTCCCCAATTGTTCTTTCAGCCATCACAATTCCATTCTGTCAAGCACAGTGGAACACCCCTTTCACCCCCTTACAGAAACAATGTTATAACTCTTTGTGTTTCCAGGAACACAAAACACAACACTTGTATACAGGAAGCTGACCAACAAATGTTTGTTGAAAGTTTTGAATGACTTTCCAGCCAGCGATGTCTAAGACAAAGTATACTCTCAGCCTTCATCCTTGCCATTTTGATGTTAATTTTAATTTGGCTTTGCTAATAAAAACATTTTGGTAGAGAGGTGAGACACCATAGGCTGAACAAGGATTTGTAAGAGGTTCTGGTGGATAATCCCTGGGCTACCTTCTAAAAACTAGGATTTGGGGGTCACATCTTTCTTTTTAGTTATGCTTTGCCTCTTGTCTTTTCTTTCCTGGTTCTGCCCATAAGTTTTTTGTTTGTTTTGTTTTGTTTTTTGAAACGGAGTCTCACTCTGTCGCCAGGCTGGAGTGCAATGGCATGATATTCGCTCACTGCAGCTTCTGCCTCCCAGGTTCAAGTGAGCCTCCTTCCTCAGCCTCCCAAGTAGCTGGGATTACAGGCACATGCCACCACGCCTGGCTAATTTTTGTACTTTTAGAAGAGACAGGGTTTTACCATGTTGGCCAGGATGGTGTCGATCTCCTAATCTTGTGATGCACCCACCTTGGCCTCCCAAAGTGCTGGGATTACAGACGTGAGTCACTGCACCCAGCCCTTAAGTTTGTTTTTTATCATTGCTCTTACTGTCTGAATCTGTTTCTCTGTATCACTTTCTGGCCTTCCCCTCACATCTGACCCACATTTGTTAAAAACTGTCTAGCTAGGCCAGGCGTGGTGGCTTACACCTGTAATTCCAGCACTTTTGGAGGCTGAGGCGGGTGGAACACGAGGTCAGGAGTTCAAGACCAGCCTGGCCAAGATGGTGAAACCTGTCTCTACTAAAAATACAAAAATTAGCCGGGCGTGGTGGTTGGTGCCTGTAATCTCAGCTACTGAGGAGGCCAAGGCAGGGAATTCCTTGAACCCAGGAGGTGGAGGTTGTAGTGAGCCTAGATCGCACCACTGCACTCAAGCCTGGGTGACAGAGCAAGACTCTGTCTCAAACAAACCAACCATCTAGCTAGAATGTCTCTTTCCTTTTGCAACACAGCTCCTCATACCCTCTTCACTTTTTAAGGATTCAGATTCAACTCTGTGGGATTCCTGTTCTGCTTTGCAATTACCTCAAGTTCAGAGAGTTCCCAAGGTACAAAATAATGCAACATAATATATTTCCAAAGTGCCTTTGTTAGTAAGTTGTTTGGATTCAGAACAGATTTTCCCAGCAACAGAAGGCTCTTAGTGGTGTTTACACTAAGAATCTAGCCTACAACTTACTCAACATACTACACATTTGATGAGTCAATTATTCACGAAATGCTGGTGGTTGAGTATTTCTGTGTTTACTGGGTTGCCCTTCAGCACTGTGATGCTTGAGCTGAGCTGTTTACTCCCTTGACCAAGATTTTTTTTTTGAGATGGAGTCTCACTCTGTCGCCCAGGCTGGAGTGCAATGGCACAATCTCCGCTCACCATAACCTCCGTGTCCTGGGTGCAAGTGATCCTCCTGCCTCAGCCTCCTGAGTAGCTGGGATTACAGGCATGCACCACCACACCCGGCTAATTTTTTGTATTTTTAGTAGAGATGGGGTTTCACTATGTTGGCCACTGAGCTCTTTCTATCATATATGCAAGGCTTCTGCTTGTTCTGGTAAACACATAATCTTTCCTTAGCCCTAGCTGTGCAAGTTGTACTTCTCTCTACACAGTTCAACTGCAAGACACCACAAAAATTTTCCGAATATTCAGATGAAACAATAATTTTCACGTGCTGATAAAAACTTAGCTGTAGCCCTGGGGAGGTTTGAGACACAGTAGGCTATTATTGTCTATAGGATGAGACCCACTGGTAAGGGATGTAACCTTATTAAAACATTCTCTCCAGAGAGAACCGAATCTCTTTAATGGTAGGGGGCAGATTATCTAACAGGTTGTTTACAAGGATGTGGTTCCTAGGTGGCACACAGAAGGGCCCAGTAGTAATGCTGAATGCAAGATGAATGAACGAATGGATGGATGGATGACAAAGGGTCACAGGAAGACATCTGGACACACCACTCTCATTGCTTCTCAAGGGCTTGAAGTCTGAGTGGGAAGGACGTCACCTCACAGTACTTGCTTTTTGTAGGGTCACCAGGAAAGCACAGCTTTGAACATTTCTGTGACTTCGTTATTGCTTTGCAGAATTTAGAGAGAACAATGCCTTCATGACATTTGTTTTACTTTGCATCTTTCTAATTTACTAAAGGTGGGTCAGTGGAGGTTTTATATTTCAACTTTGAAAAACAAAGCATTCAGAATTATTTGCCTCAGGAGGCCAAGAAGCCTCTTAAAAGAAGCGTAAATATTTCTGGTTGCCTCTGGGGGCTGTCCGCATCCTGGGGTAGCTTTGGGTTTGGGTTCTCCAGCGTTAGGTCGGGCCTGGCGTAGAGCCTGCCTCCCACGGGTGGTGGGTGTGGGCTGCACTTCCCGCAGCCACTTCAAACAAATCTCTGAGGCCAGAGGGACAGAGGGACTGCGTTCTAATACGGAGCTCCGAGGTATGGCTCCGAAAGGCTTGTGGGTGCTAGCGGTCCTTTAGTGGAAGCCTCTCTCTCTCAGAGTGAACCATCCATCTGGGGAGGATCCCAGGCAGGAATTCGTCAGCAAGAGCGCGCAGCTTGCGGCCTCGCCCGTTGGGGGCGCTCTCCCGTGGGAACCTCGGACGCGCCCCGCAGGGCTGGGTAGGGCGGTGCAGGGCGGGGCCGCTGCCCCTCGGTCCCTCCCTCGCACCGCCAAACTTTCCTACTGCCGCGACTGCCTGAGTCGCGGCGGCTGCTGGAGAGGAGGCGCTGCGCCGCCCGGCCGCTCGCCGCGTCCTCCGCTGCTCGTCCGCTCCTTGTTGAAACCCGGCGCCCGGTCACCCCGTCGCGCTTGGCCCCGAGGGCATGCAGCAGCCGCAGGGGCCCCCGCTCCCGGGCTCGGCGGCGCGGGTGAGCGTGAACGGTGAGTGAGGGTCCGGAGTGCGGAGGGTTCCCGGAGCCGCCGTCGCTGGAGCGCGCGTTGGGAGGCCCTGGCGCAGGGGCGCCCGCGGGGCCCAGCCGGCCGCTTTTCGGGGTTGTGTGGCGTGCACGCCTGGGCTCCAGACCCACTCCAAACTCCTTGGACAGGCTCTCCCGGCGGGTGTGTGGCACAACCTACCCTTTTCTCACCTTTTTCCCCCCTAGGAGCAAAAAGCAATCTAGATGCAAATCGGCGTTGCGTCCGTCTCAGCTGAGGGCGGGCGGGCTGGGCGCAGAGGCGAGGAGAGCGCGGCACAGGTTGCCTCTGCCCCTGCACAGGTGGTTCTTTCTAAACTCAGTCTTCCTGCCGTCGTTGGTGATTAGGAAACGGGGTTCCCTCGTGAAGCCTAGGGATGTTAACATTTTTCATCCTCCAGTTACGTCTGGTATGAGGTGTGCCCGTTGGGGAACAGCTTGAACCACGTGCAGGCTTCTAAAGATTGGGGAACTAGTAACTAGCAACACTGTCAAGGTAGTTTGTTCAGGGTATGGCCCCCTCACCACTGTGACAAAAGTGCTTTGTTCTGTAGCAGAGTTACTTTATCGCTTTCCCTCAACAAGTTGCAGCTATACAAAATTGCTTAGAAATTCCTCAGGCGTGTAATTTGAGGAGCGACTGTGAGTATTGGAAACAATTTAGTCTTATTAAGGTAATCATTAAAATAGCCCTGAAAAGCATTTGTAGGTCAGTTTTTTTAAACTGAGTAATTTCCACGAAATATTTTCCCCTGTGGTTTGTTATTGTCATTACAACGCATTTCTTCCTCCTGCATTTCCTCCTAAAGTAGCATTACCTGGTCTTGGAATGACATTTAGAAATAAAGGCCATTCTCACGGTTCCGACTTAGTCTGTATCAGTCGGAGAATAAAGTAAATGTCCGTTACAAACAGACAAGCTCCTCTT
The DNA here is from genome assembly GCA_963573385.1 of Cacajao melanocephalus. Lineage (NCBI taxonomy): Eukaryota > Metazoa > Chordata > Mammalia > Primates > Pitheciidae > Cacajao > Cacajao melanocephalus. The sequence continues at coordinate 64,520 of CAUYLG010031617.1, read as the reverse complement.
TGCAAATAGGTGATTATTCCATGTACCCGCACAGCGTTTCATTAATGCATGAAGTATTGCTAAGAAGAGTTGCTGGGTTTTCCAGTGATCTATCAACAGTTGCTAACCATGCTTCCCAGGGACAAGTGGATCCGATATTGTTTAGTGGTCTGAGTCGGGTAAACAGTTTTCCTCTTTTTTGGACAGAAGCGATACAATTAGAAACACACACCTTGGCTTCGTTAACCCCAAGGTTGTCTAAACAAACTGGGTTGTTCTAAAAAGACCAGCAAGCAAACCCTACCAGTGAGGGTTGTGTAATTGAGATAATCTTCCAGAGTCGTCTCTTGTGCCTTGAGACTGCAAGAACCTCGTTATCCTGTGGAGATCTGGGCGTCTAACCGTTTGGACAACACTTTTATTGATTGTCACTACCATATAACTAGGAAAATAGGTAATTTTGGCAAAAATTTTTTTTCTTTTCTTTGTCTTTAGAATTCAAAACTTTGAGGTTTTGATTTAATGACAGATGACACTCCTCTTGTCTAAACCTTTCAAATGCATTTATCAACTACCAGACTCTTTTTTAAAATCAGATCAGATCTATTTTAGATATCTCACTATTTTGCAAGATACTTGTTAGAACAGGCCTGCATATATTTTCTATGAATGGAGACTGAATTGAAAACATTAAAATATGAGATTTTTTTTCATGTGTGTACGCTGGAATCTATTTGAGAAACTACATGTTAACTCTCTAATTTTTCTAAAACATGCACACACAGCATTGTAGCCAGGCAGCACCCAGACACACACTCTCAACATCACTTGTATACACATGCCTAAGGCTGCCTGCTGCTGAGGAGTAGCAGTGCATGATAGCTTAAGACCAACTTCTTATTTCTTTGGGCTGGGGCAAGGGGAATCACTATAACTCAAATGGGAATTACTGTAACTCAAATTACCCATTAGCCATTCTCCTTGGAGTATACATTAGTTCAAATGCTTTCTGGCCTATGATTATACCCAACAGAGTGGTTAAGTCTGATTGCAAGCTTCTAAATGGCAGAGACCCGGCCCAAGGCATAAAGGGAAGACCAAGGCTTTGCAGTCAGACCAGCTTTTGTTCCAGTCCAGGCTTTGTGACCTTGGGCACGTAGCTTCACCTCTCTAAGCCTTAATTTCCTCATCTGTAAAAATGAAGATTATACCGTCTTCCAAGATTAAAAGAGAAAGCACTGAGCATGGTGTCTCATGTACAGGATGTATTTCTTAAATGCAAGTTGCTTTCTTTTCCTCCTAGATAAAAATTTAAGTATTGACATTTGTGTAAACATGGGTGCAAATAGTAAGCGTTAGGTGACTTATACACACTTTTCTTACTTGCTTTCTCTTTTCCTGGCCATGGGCCTTTTGTTCCTCCCTTCTTCATTCCTCCTGCAGGTACTGAGCCTCCCCCTTTCTGGCCTTGATGATCCTTTGTCCCTTATCCTGGATTCTGTATTTGTGGAGGAGTCCTGCTATGGATGGAAGAGGTGGTGGTGGGCCTGGGGAGCTGTCTGCATAAGTCCTGAGATTTTGTGCTTTTACAAACGGTGGACTAGAGGTACTTGGAGTACAGGGATCCATTTTTGAATCCTAGTCCCACTTTTGTGAGTTCTTGTGACCCTGAATAGATTGTCATGTTTGAATATGTTTTTTCATTTATACAATGGGGATAATAATTACTTTTCTACCTGTCTGCATGGGTTGTTGATGGGTCCATTAACTTATGTATGTGAAAGAGCTCTGTACCCTGTAAAGAGCATATAAATGTTGGAATTAAAGAGGCAGGGCATCCAGATGTGGGCTGCCCCAGGCAGGGGAGTTGGCGGTATCTCCATGAGCAGGGTTTGAATGCTGAGGGGGCACTCCTGCTGTTCCTCCACATTCCTCCCTCCTGTCCTCTGACATCATACTGGACTTCGAGAAGGAAATCGAATCAAAGATTGAGAAACTGCTCTGTGGGGAATCTGAGAGGAAGATAAATTTCAGGACTGAGGTTACCCAACACTGCATGATCAAAGGCACAGGGAAAACTTCCAGAGAAGCTTTAATTTCGTCTTGGAATTACCTGTACTGTCTGCACGTTTCTGTTCTTAGTGGACAAACACCAACACCTGGCCACCTACCCCATGCGTCAGAAAGAGAGTGCTGATGGCAGTGTTGGACAATGTATTGGGTCCACCTCCACCATCTTCACTCCACTGTGCCTTCTTGCTGACTTGGATCTCTAGTTCACTCTGCAAAGCTCTAAACTGACCCAAGGCATTGCCCCCAACCCCTAAATTAAGCTAATTATTTAATTTGATCTGAAAGTTGTTTGTTGCTCTCTGCCTGTCCTGGCAAGCCAGGGGGTGAGTACCCATTGAGAGGGAGGCTCTGACATCCTGGGTTGTACCCACCCGGCTCTTCATCACCCCCAGTCATATGTCCTCTATTCCTCTTCCCCTCCCTGCCTGGCCTCTTGTCCTATCTGTCTACAGCCTTGAACTCCTCCCTTGCCCATAACCCCTGATACTGCCCTACTGCCATGAACCTTGTCACCCCTCCTCAGATGTAAATCATTTGTACACCTCAGGCTGGTCTAGACTGGGTGTCACCCTGGAAAGCAACCTGCCCAGCGCAACCTGCCCCACCCCTTCCTGAGGATGTTTATCAGCCTCCCTAATTACTTGTCAGCTAGTTCTGTGTCTGCACTGTTCACTGGGACATTAAGCTGGAACTTCTCTACCCCTGGCCTTGACTCTGCCATATGCAGATTGACCAAGGTGTTATCAAGGGATGACTTGGCAGGTGGCAGGGCTGGGTTGGAGGGCACATTAGCCCCTCCATAAGTGCACTAGTTTGTCCAAAGGCCTTCCAAGCAAACATGCAATCTAAATAAAAGCAGTGTACTTGCTTTATAAATGCAGCTTTGAGGCAAGCCCCTGGTCTCCCCTTTAAGCCAAGCTGTCCCGAAGCACATTCTCTGTAGAAATTCTGGAGCTGCCCCCAGACAGACTCAGACCATGTAATTCAAAGATGGGCAGTGGAGTCTGTCAGCGGCATTCACTCCCTAAGAAGGTAGAAATCCAGAGTTAAGGCTCAGAGCCATTGGCAGTGACTAGTTATAGAAGACCAAAGCAAGGGATCAGGTATAGAGTTTACTGGGAGCATATCAGTGAATCATTTACCCCTTGCCCTGCTTGATTTTTAATAAGTCAGTTATTTGAATGGGGGGTAAGGAAGGCCTTTCTCTGGACAAAAACTGTCACATGGGTCTGGTGAAGAGAAAATAAGTAGTATGATCATTTTCTATGTCTCTATGGTATTAGGATTAAAATCTCAATCTCTCCCTCTCTCCCTCCATCCTTCTCTCTCTCGCTCCATATATACGCATACACACACACACACACACACACACCATATACATCATTAGTCTTTATGCTGAGAGCAAGTCGTAGATGTTATTCTCCATCACTCTTAAACACTCAAGCATTAAACACACACAAAAAAACAAGCACTCTGTCCTTCTATGTAACCAGCATACACCCATCAAATCAGGAAATGGACATTGGCACAACACAACTATCCAACCCACAGAGCCCATTCCTGTTTCATCAGTTATCCCCCAAATGTCTCTTCTACCTGTCTGATGTAGGATTCATGTTACATTTAGTTACCATGACTTTTCTGGAATAGTTCTTCAGACTTTCCCTGTTCCTAAAGTCCTTGCAGTTGTATAGGTCCTACATGCTGTAGGATGACTCGCAACCTGGGTGTATTGGATATTTCCTCAGAACCTGGCTGAGGTCATGCATTCTTGGCAGGAATCCTTCAGAAATGAAACTCAGCTCTTCTTAAGCTTCTCACAACAAAAGGCACATAGTGCCTTCCCATCCCACCGCTGGCCTATTGAACTCAATCGCCTGATTATGTTGGTGTCTGCCAGATTTATCCACCTTAAATTCACCATTTTTCCTTTGAAATGTATTGGTGTTTGTGGGGAAGTATTCTAAGGTTATGCAAATAGCCTGTTCCTCATTAAACCTCTACCTACAGACTTACTGTTTATTGATGACATCTGCCTGAATCAGCCACCTCTATGAATGTTGCTAAATGGTGATTCTTTTTTTTTTTTTTTTTTTAAGACAAATTTCACTCTGTTGCTTAGGCTGGAATACAGTGGCATGGTCTTGGCTAACTGCAGCCTCAACCTCCTGGGCTCTAGTGATCCTCCTGCCCCCCTAGATTGCTGGAACTGCAGGTGTGCACCACCACACCTGGCTGATTTTTTTTTTTTTTGTATTTTTTGTAGAGATGGGGTTCACCATAGTGCCCAAGCTGGTCTTGAACTCCTGAGCTCAAGTGATCTGCCTGCCTCGGCCTCGCAAAGTGCTGGGATTATAGGCATGAGCCCCGGCACCCAGTCTCAAATGGTGATTCTTTGTTGCCATCACTTTTTCTACATTTGTTTGCTGGCATTCTACTATAAGGAAGAACTAACTTTCTTTTTCTGTCGTGTTTTTATTTGGAAGTATTCATGGATTCCTTATGTATTCAATAAGTTGAAGTCTCATGATTTTTTTTTTTAATGCTCAAATTGTGCTCAATTTGGCCAGTGGAGACCCCTTGGAGCTGGCCCCTGTGTCCTTTTAACACATCCCTATCATTCATTGAATATTTCTTTCCTGGCTTCACCAGATTATCTAGGCTCATCTTTTACTTTCCTTGACATAGTTAGGCTTCCCTTTTAGTAGAGAATAGTATTTTTGTCTTATTTTTATTTTATATATTTAAGGCATACAACATGATATTTTCATGTATTTATCTTGATAAACATATATATAATGAAGTGATTACTACAGTCAAGCAAATTGACATGCCCATCATCTCATATAGTTACCTTTCTTATGTTTGTGATAAGAGGACCTAAAATCTACTCTCTTGGCAAATTAGCAAAACACAAGATTTATTACTTTTTTTGGAGACAGGGTCTCTCTGTCCTACAGGCTGGAGTACAGTGGCGTGATCATAGCTCACTGCAACCTCTAACTCCTAGGCTCGAGCAACCCTTTTGCCTCAGCCTCCCAAGTAACTAGGACTTCAGGTGCTCACCACCATGCCCGGCTGATTAAAAAATATTTTTTAGGGGAGGGGTCTCGCCGTGTTGTCCAGGCTGGCCTCCAACTCCAGCCTTGAATTATCTGTCTGCCTTGACATCACAAGTGCTGGGATTATTGGTGTGAGCTACCACACTCAGCCTCAATACAGTATTAGTAACTGTACTCTGCACTACTTCTGTTGTATATTAGTGGAAGCAGGGAAAAACGGAAGATGTAGATCAAAAGGTACAAAGTTGCAGTTATGTAGAATGAGTAAGTTTTGAGATCTAATATACATTATGAGAATTGCATTTAGACATGAATACATAGAACATTGATGTGCCCATTGTTACTGGGGTATTATTGCTTCTAGATCTCTCGGAGGACAGAGCTAGGAAATATATGTGTACACGCATAACATTTATAAATTTTTCTGTATTAGGCTGTTTATTATAAAATCATGATTCATACTAATACCTCCAATTTTAATCTAACACCCAGGGAGCTTTCTGTTCTTCTACCTTTTGATGTTTTTACATATCTTCTGTGCAGTTAGAAAACCTGCATCTCATTATCTTCAATATTTATGCTTATTTGCCTAAAGTAACCAGTCTTCGAAATGTGAAGGTCATCCTGCCTTCTCTGTGTCCACCGCCTTTGCCACTGCCTCTTGTCCTTGGCTGCCAGGCCTGCTAGCCTGTGTCTCTAGGCAGCTTCATCCTCAGCCTCCAGTCCCTCTAGCTCACAGCTCTGTGGGGTTTCCCAGCCATAGTTCTAGTCTCCATGTACCTTCCCAACCCCCAACTCCCGCCCCCCACCACCTCATATTGCATTCCCAGCTGCATGTTGATTTCTCTGTTCTGTGGAAGGAAGAAAAGAGAAGGGAAAGGAAGAGAGAAGATAGGAATGGAAGGAAAGCAAAGATGGAAATAGTATATGTCTTTTAAACTCTTTCATTATACATTGCCAAATGGCCTTCCCCCAAAGTCCTATCAGTTTACATTCTCACCAACATGTTATGAGGGTACATTGTCCCCATGTTCTTTTCAACACTGAATAATAGCCACCTGTTTACATGTTGTCATCTAATAGCACTCCACTTTTAGCTCTATTACAGCTCTGCCACACTTAACCCTGTATTATATATCTCATCTCACCCTCTAGGTTAGGATTTCTCAACCTTAGCACTACTGACATTTTGGACTAGATACTTCTCTGTTGTGGAGAGCTGGCCTGTGCATTGTATCATGTGCAGCAGCATTCCTGGCTTCTGCCCAGTAGATGCCAGTAGTACCCCTAGTCATGAATAATGCAGATGTCTCCAGATAGTGCTAAGAATCCGCAGGAGGAGGAGAGGATTGACCCTGGCTGCTCTAGATAATGAGCTTCCTGGGGGAATTTTGCATCTTTATACATGTCTTCATATACCTCTGTCTTTGTCTTTCATATGGTGAACAGTGAGGGAATGTTAGTTGGACAGGGATGAGAAGAATAAAAGGTTAGGTAGAATCCACTACAACAGGACCAGTGGAACTTGTCCATTGCAAGTATACCACTCTCCACAAATGCAGATTCCAGGAACATTCAACAGAGGGAAGTGAAAAGGAATGTCAGCAAGGTTAACTTTCCATGGATTGCTAGCAGGTTATTATTTGTCTTTCTCAGTTCATTTCCACCCCAATTTTGTATAGACACACAATGAGGTCTGTGGCCTATTTCAGCTGATATACTGTTTTTTGTTGATGGGGAAAGTAAAATGCTTTAGGAGAAGGTGTTAATTAATGTCATTTAAAATTGTAGAGGTAAACTGAGTTTCTTCTGAGCTTTCTTCAAAACAGGCAAACTGACTAATGGTTGGTAATTTCTATGATGTATTTAGAGTTTTACTCTGATATTTTCATTTGATTATATGTATTTTCCCCCATAAACTGTTATCAAAAATTCTAAGAAGAGATGTGCTGCAAGATTTTTATTGACATTTACCACAATCATTATATTTCTTCTAGATTCAGTAAATGTTTGCAAAAGGCATTAATGTTATTATGGAGAACAAATCTACATCTGTCATTTCTCCGGGGATCAGGTGGCAGAGACTTTGCTTCCAAAAAGAGGCTCCAATGGTCAGTATTGTTTAAAAAAAAAAAAAGCCGGGGGCCAGAAGGATGAGAGCTGGTCGGGGTGAGTCTGTCCTCCATTTCTGGTTTTCCACTCTGTAAATGGAGAGTGCTGCATTGCCCATCTCACTGAGGGGTCAAATGGGGACAGAGATGTAAATTTTGAAATTTATTCACTGGTATGTCAGTGAATGTGTTTTGGTGGATTACTCCAAGATCCTGATGGTGTGGCTTAGAGGAAGTGTGGTAATATGGTAAGAATGTTAAACATTAGGCTTTCCACCCGGCTGGCTAAACCCCTTTTTCCTGATTGTACACATTCATCTGGGGCTCTGGGACTAAAAGGTAGTGAAAAACACTAGCTTGTGACTCTGACTAAGGTGGTAGAAGAGAGAAAGCCTTGGCCTTGGAGTGTTACTGTGGTGACCCACCCAGTCTGAGGGAAAGGATTCTTCTTTGGTTTCCCCTACCCAGTATTCTCTGTTGGGGCCCACTTTTTCTAGCCTTTTGGGAACAAGCTCACCCTGGAGCTCAGTGAACTTTCTCTGAGTCCTCTAGACCTTGGAGTGGACTGGGGCTTTACATTTGCTATGCCATTCACTTTGTCCCAGTAACAAGTTAGATCTTGTCTCCCTTTTACAAAAAAGGAAATTGAGGCTCTATTTCTCAGGCCCCACTGATAATAACAATAATTAAATTAGAACTATTTGTTAGGGGCTATTCCAGGCACCTCCTTTTAATCTCTTATCAGCCTTAGGAGGAAGTTACCCTCATTATCCCCATTTTGTAGATGAGGAAATTAAGATAGAGAATTAACTAACTTGTTGGTAAGCAAGGCTTTAGACTCAGGCTGGCTAGCTCCAGGGCTTTTTGCATGTGAATATCCACTTTTTTCTAGCACTGTTTGTTGAAGAGACTATCTTTTCTCTGTTGTGAATTCTTGTGCCCCTGTCAAAGATCAGCTGATTGTGTGTGTGTGTGGGGGTGGGGGGGAATTTGTTTTTGGGCTCTCTATTCTTTTCCATGGGTTTATGTGTCAGACTTTATGCCAGTACCATACTACCATACATAGATTTTTAGTATGTTTTAAAACCAGGAAGTGTGAGGCCTCCAGCTTTGTTCTTCTTTCTTATGATTGTTTCAGCTATTCAGGGTCCTTTGTAGTTCCATATGAATTTTAGGATTTTTTTTTTTAATATTTCTGTAAAAAATGCCATTCAGATTTTTATAGGGGTTGCATTGAATTTATAGATTGTTTTGGGTAGTATGGACATTTTCACAATGTCCTGATTCATGAACATGAAATGTATTTCTCTTTGTGTCTTTAAAAATTTCTTTTATCAGTGTTTTATAGTTTTTAGTGTATAAGTCTTTTGCCTTTCTGGTTAAGTTTATTTCTCAGGGTTTTATTCTTTTTAATGCCATTGTGAATTTATTTGTTTTCTTAATTCCCTTTTTGGATTGTTTGTTGTTAGTGTATAGAAATAAATGCAACTAATTTTTATATGTGCATTTTGTATCCTGCAACTTTACTGAATTAGTTTATTAGTTCTAATGGGTGGCTTGGTGGAGTCTTTGGTGATTTCTACATATAAGATCATGTCGTTGATGAACAGAGATAATTTTACTTCTTCCTTTCCAATGTGTATGACTTTTATTTATTTATTTATTTTTCTTGCCTAATTGCTCTGGCTGGGACTTCCATAGAGACTTCTATGTCAAATAGAAGTGGTGAGAGTGGGCATCCTTGCCTTGTTCCTCATCTTGGAGCAAAAGCTTTCAGTTTTTCACCACTGAGTGTGATGTTAGCTGTGGGGGCCATACTCTCTAAATAAGCTCACCTGCTTACCTGCTAGTGTTTGGACCTAAATCCTGTGTTCTTCTGCCACACTGCATTGCCTCTCCTCTCCTCTCCCTCCTCTTCCCCCTTTCCACTCGTGCCTCCCTGGTTTGTTTCAAGCAACAGGAGAGTAAAAATGTCAGTGTCTTAAGCTTAGTCACTGCAGCACTGAGCTATACTTAGGCAGGGGGAAATTCTTTCTTGGACTTTCGGTATTTTAGTGTAGTTACAGGATGATTTTGTTGCCGTTCCTTGTTAAATTGAGGTGGTAGAGCATGAACAGTTAATCTCCTGGAATACCAGAAAAGTTCTGTTTCACTGAACTTTTTAGAAATTTTGAGTTATCTAACCTTTGGAAGTGCTGTCTGCCGTTTACTGAGTACATCCTATGTACTAAGCCTCTCGCTAAGCACTGGAGAAATATTGCTTTAATTTAGTCCTTCCAACAGTCCTATACAGTTGTCATCATGATTATGCCATTTTTAGAGAAGGAAAAGGTTCTGGCCAGATCGGCAGTGTGCCAGGTAAGAGCCACTGCTGAAAGTGATGCACCTGCGTCTGACCCAGGTCCAGCTGATGCTGAAGCTTCCCCTCTTCTCCCCTCACCATCCTGCCCCTACCATGACTGACAGCCTGCCATGCTTTCCTTCAGCATGTAGGTGACCCCAGAACTCCACAGGTCTGGCTGTCCTTTCTCTATCCTCTGTTTTAAATACCCACTCTAAAATTTGTTGAAATACCTACTCTTTTCTTTGTTCTGACAAACATCCACTATTTAATGGATGAGTAGAAACAAGAAAACCACAATAAAACCTACGGTTTAGAAGAATTGAAGACACATAACAGGGGCCTAAAAATGACGAAGCCCTGCTGGAGTCAGTTCCGTGGTTGGTCCATGCTTCTGCTCTCTGGGTGGGGCCTCCCAGAAGCCCTGATTTTGTCTTTGTCCCCTGGGAAGTCCTTCCTTGTTCTCTACCCTCTGTGGCCACATCTGAAGGGTGTGGAAAGTGTGTACTCCTTGGGGGAGAACAAACATGGGCCTTTCCAGGCCAAGCTATGGCTTCCCTGGCACTACAATTCCTTATAAACTTGATAGACTTTTAGTGAGTTCGACAAGTCTGTTACCACATCCAAATCCCACTCTGAGTCAAGCTCTTAAGCATGACTTATTTTCCAGCTTCTGTACTTGGCCCATCTGTCTTTGCCTCTCTTCAGTAGTGTGTACTCTGAAGTTCTCTGAAGCATGGACTTGGGTAGGAAGATGCACCCGTATTCCAATCATTACTGCAGGCCTGCCTGCCATTGTCCTTTGCAACAGTTTACTGAGAGGCCTTTGAGATAGGCTGAGAGTGGTAATACTCTTTTCTACTCTTTGGAGCTACACAGGCCAATTGACTTTTCTGATCCTCCAAGGCCCTCAGTTTATGGACACTGTCCATTTCTTTCCACCTTTGCTTACATGCTTGCAAACAAGTCTAGCCCGAGCTCTTCTCTGTCTTGTCTCGCTAGCTAAAAGCTGTAAGGAGCAGCCAAAACAAGCTCATGTTCTGGTTCTTCCAGCTCCTTCACCTAGAGCTGCAGACTTCTTGGGCAAAGAGGCTCCAAACTACAGTGACTTGACAGAGACAGAAGTTAATTTTTCTTTCACAGTAATAGTACTGAGGTGAGTGGTTCAGGTTCATAGGATTCCTTTTGTTTTGCTTCTCTGCCATCCACTAGGGCAATGCTTCCCAAACTCTCTGGTTGAATACAGGTATTCTTTACTTCTAATAAGGAAGTAATTTATTTCTGTCAAAGACCAATACTTTTGATATATACTCTTGTTCAGAGACAAATCCTCTGATTATGCACTCTCATCTCACAGAAATGTCAAATTGGCATAAACATTTATTTAAAAATTTTTTTTAATTACAATAATTTGATTGTATATAATGATTTGATAAATGTACTATATAGTGATCAGATTGATCAGATCAGGGTAATTAAATTGCTATAAACTTTTCTAAGTGTTTATTCTCAATTTCTATACTTATTTTCTTGTTGATGGAAACGAGTCCATGGACTGCTTGGATTTAGGCTGCCCAAAGGCTTTGCCCTGCTGAGTGTTCAAAGTGGATCACAGGCCTGTTTATGTTCCAACTTACAGGTAGGGAAAGGAGCATGGAGGAGGGCACCGTCATCGTTTGGGCTGACCTGGCAGCAGCACGCTTTATTTATGCTCACATTCCATTGGCAAGAACTTAGTCATGCAGCCACCCTAGCCACAAGGAGGCTGGAAAACGGAGTGTCCAGTTGGGCATCCTGGTGCCCAGCTATAAGCCCGTTACTCTGTAAGTAAAGGAAAACGTGATTTAGCAGTCTGTGCTGCAGAACATGAAGCTAAATAATAATTCAAAGAAATAATTACAAATGAAGTCATAGGGCAATATGCAATTATGGGGAAATGCGTTAGAACAGCTGTGAGTTTAGTGCATACCACACATTGCAGGACTCCTCGGAAATGGAGCCTGGGGCCCTGCTGCTCCTTTAATGTAGCCTGAGGGTTGGGCCCGAGGTTAACAATGAAGAGTTCAAGTGAGAAGAGGCTAAGAACCGTTCTCAGTGGGAAAGTTCAGAAACCCAATACCCAGGTTTGGAGCAGTGTTTGAATTCACAAAGCTACGTCCAGAGTGATTGGTCAGGAGCAGATTCAAAGGCAGGGAATACTGTAGTAGTCAGGACTTAATGGGGCCTCAGGCATGTAGGAAAAGAACAGTTTCGTTCTCATGATTGTGCCCCTCATGTCTCCAATAGTCTACCCTGAGCCCAAGGGAAACACCAGAGAGAGGGAGAGTGAAGAGTCTTAGCCCGTGTGGGTTGGACGGAGACTTCCAGTTCCAGACCATCCTGCCAATTTGCCAATGCTTTACTACAAACAACCCTGAGGTCCTGAAGTCACCATGATTTTATCCTCTATGTTAAAATCCTGGTGTTTAAAGTTGAAAGTTTTTTCCGTATTGTGGCCCCATTGTCTTCAACAGCTGAGTTGTGGGAGGTTGAAAATTCATTTGAGAGTGCATACATGCTGCCCTCATGGTGCCTTTCTTCTTGTTTATCTCCAAAGCACACTGGGTTCCTGACATGCCAAGTGGTAGTTTAGCATGAAAGAGAGGGCGTGAGGGGTGTTGGGGCTTGTGGTAATTATTTAGGGTCATCCACATAGAGGAAATAATTTAAGCAATCATATTTTTGGTGGAAAAGAACTTAAAGGGAAAAGAAGAAAGGGCTGAGAACCAAGTCTGGAAGTGTCTACAATTCAAGGCTGGTGGAAAAACAGGAGACAAGAATACTGAGGACACTGGGAAAAAACCAGGGGAGTGAAGTCACTGAGGTGGCAGGAAGGGAGTTTGAAGAAGGGAATAACTATTGTCAGCTTCCACAGTGAAACCGTAGAAAATAAGAACTGGAAATAGAAGATTTAGGAACTATCCAATCAAATTGAATACTTTTGAAAAATTTTGTGCCAGATTCTGTTTGTGGTTCAAAAATCAGAGAGACAGAGGATACCAGCCCTACTCCTAACAAGTTTAGAAGCGAGGTTAAGACAGATATTTAATAAAATATGTTGAATGTCACGAGAGGTCACAAGTATTTCTCAGCCATTTTTTTTTCCAGGTGTACCCTATACTTGCTTTCTTCTTCTGTATCATCCTAACATTGTTCAACACAATTGTCATCAGGTTTCCAAATCTTCTTATATCCAACCAACTGAAAGTAACCAACTAACCAACACATCGACTAAAGATTTGTTGTGCATCTACTACATGCCATTGTACTGGACATGAGGGGCACAATCATGAGTAAGAAACTGTTCTTTTCCTTAAGAAGCTCATAGTCCAGTGGTCAAGGCTGATACATAAGCAGAGAATGCATATGCAGTACAACATCAGGGGACTCCCCACCCCACCCAGTGGCTGAAAGAGTCCGAATCTAGTGAATAAAAATCCACTTTAGGAGCATCAGTGTAACACGTATAAAAGTTCCAGTTGTACAGATTACAGAGGTTCCAAAGATGAGGCTTCCCTCTGATCTTCCCCAAGCTTCTTTGTATTCAGATTGGGAGGAGCAGGTGGAGGAGCAGAGGTTAAGAATGCTACAATGAGATGAGGAATGTAGAAGAGCTTATTCCTCAGCCTCCTTCTCAGTGCTCTGAGCCCCCAGGCTGCTTTGTCTACTTAGGGACTATGTCCCCAGGTTCTAAAGATCATCTGCCATGATAGTAGTTCCACTAAGGCTGCAGGCAACAGAGCTCTTCTGAGAGTAACACTTATCCAGCATCCCCCATGGCTGGCCAGTCATGGAAACACCGCTGTGTAGGATGAACCATGGTGTACACCTTGGTGTAGCTCTGTAGCTACATTTGATTGCTTTTGCCTTGCATCGGACTTCAGTGTCCCTTGGCTCAGGTTGTCATTACCTTACCCCTTGCCAGATATCTTAAGAAAAGTCTATTGCTTCCTTCTCTGTATTGTCTAAATTCAAATCTGGCCAATCCTTAGAATTAACATGTGTATCCATATCATGTATGAAATTTCAATGGTGCAGAAGGCCGAATACAGTTAGAGTTGGAACTGATTCTGAATCACATGGAAGGACATTTGTAAGGTAGACTTTAGTATGCAGGAAACCATGGGTAGATCACTCATTTGTTGAATCACTTACTACCTGCAGAGAAATTTACTAGGATTTTGGTATTTGTGAGGGGACATTGAGGACATCAAAAGAATTGTGATACTGATCCATGCTCTTGGGAATGTGATATAGTCCTCTTTCTGAGAGTTGTTATATTTATAATTAGGAACTGTGTACTAAACCACTCTAAAATATTTAAGAAAGTCCATAACATGTATGACTTTTCAAATAACAGTTTATGTTGTTATTACAATGTACTTTAAAAGACAACTGTAGAGTTTCATGGGAAAGAGGTGATATAGTCGATCTGGAACTGGAGCGGCAGGGAGGGGGTACTATTTACAGAGTAAGGGCAGAGATCATAGAAACCAACAGGAGATGGTACAGTGTCCCTGAGCTAGAAACAGCAGGGAGTGGTTAACACCTCTCAACCTGAAAGCTAGGGGAGGGAGAAGGGGAGGTTTCCTGTATATAGAGGGCTGCCTGACAGTGGTTAACCCAGCCAACCTACAGCGGCCTGGAGAGGAGGAGGCAGGAGAAATCGGTATCTCAACCTTATCCTCCTCCCTCCTTCCCATCTCTTGATGTGCCTTTCATTGGCAGAAGCTGAAAAGCAAGGAAGCAGTCCCTAAGGGCCAGCCCTGTGGGTTACAGCATAGGGAGGGGAGCTGGAGGATGCACATGATGAGATTAGGCACAGCCTTCGAATGTGCATTATATTCATTTACACGACCTGGGTACCTTTACTACCAGACAAGAGGTAGGAGAGGGAGGGAGGCAGAAGAGGAGGGAAGAGGTTTTCTGAGAGCAACACTTATCCAGCATCCCCCATGGCTCGCCAGTCATGGAAACACCATGAGCCTTCCTCTCCAGTGATGGATCCTGCTTCCTGATCAAGCCATAGGATTCTTGAGGAGCCTTTCTGGCTTGTTTGTTTAGCAGTAACAGTGCTTTTCTTTAGTATTTTTGAAGCCTTGATTAGAAGAACTGTTTCCCACTACAGCTGCATGCTTTAAACATATTATTTTCCTTCCTATGTAGAGTTTGAGGATTCAGACAGGCACTAACCTGGGTATATATGATCTCCAGAAACAAGAAGGAGATGCCATAGGTCACTGTTAACCTGTTGCTGGCAACAGGATTATTAAGAACAAACCATGTGGAGCAAGAGATTCCTGACTATCCTTCTCAGGACTGGAGATGGGAGACAGGTCATGAAATGGAGTGAGAAAGGGAATATGATACCACAGTTCGATTAGGACAAACAATTTAAACCAAAATATTGTCTGTTGTGAATTTTACAATGTAAAGAAATAGAATTTCCTTTTCATGGAAATTTGCCTGAGTTCATTTTCTAATGCTGTCAAGCAGAATACCGAAGACTGGGTAATTTATGAAGAGAAGAAATGGACTTCTCAGAGTTTGGAGACAGGGAAGTCTAAGAGCATGGCACTGGCTTCTGGCAAGGGTCACCTCGTGGTGGAAAGGTGGATGGGAGAAGCGAGCACATGAGACAGAGAGGAAATCTGGCCAAACTCTTCTTTTTGATCAGGAGCCCACTCCTGTGATAACAAATCCACTCTCACAATAACAGAGGTAATCCATTAGTCCACCTCTTAAAAGTCCTACCTCTTAGTACTACTGCACTGGGGATTAGGTTTCCAACACATGAACTTTGGGGGACATATTTATGCCATAGCAGAAGTCATTTGGTATAAACAAGCACTTTGAAATGTCTCAAAATATACTTTTCATATGGCAAGGTCCTTTGTATAGGAAGAGTTTCTCTTTCAGCTATGAATGTTAACACTTTAAAATTTGGCATTCTTGACCAGGCATTGTGGCTTATGTTGTAATCCCAGCACTTTGGAGGCCAAGGCAGGTGGATCATCTGAGATCAGGAGTTCGAGACCAGCCTAGCCAACATGGTGAATCCCATCTCTACTAAAAATACAAAAATTAGTGAACCTGGTGGCATGGGCCTGTAGTCCCAGCTACTCAGAAGGGTGAGGCAGGAGAATCATTTGAACTCGGGAGGCAGAGGTTGCAGTGAGCTGAGATCGTGCCACTGCACTCCAGCCTGGGTGACAGAGCTAGACTCCATCTCAAAAAAAAAAAAAAAATTTGACATTCTCAACCCCTTCAAATAGTGCAGCTACTGAAATGTGATTATACAGTGGTCTAAGGATTGTTTCCTGTATAATAGACCATCTGCAGTTATATATAAATAGTATTAATTTTAAGTGTTTTGATTAGCATATTTACCTTTACTTTTTCTGTCCTTTTATGAGTCAAAGGACAAAATGTATCAGTCATCTTTCTAGCCTACTAAGTTAGACAAAGATTAAAATTATGTAATATATAAAGCAAACACAAGTAAAGATTTGTGTTTTATTTGGATAAACTAAGTCAAGGCATTTGCTGATCACATAAAATTCATGTGTCACCTTTTTAGTTCAATTCTGTATGTTTTCATGTTTGCTTTCCTGTTTAATCAAGAGGCTTAAGACAGTTTTCAGCCATCAGGAACATCTGGGGAACAATATCTTTGATTCTAGTTGTTTATTAAACAAGTCCTGGGGTAGAAGCTGTGTATATATATACCAAGACTGCCTATAAACCCCACTTGATTGAGAGAGAACAGTAGGTGAGTCCCCTGGTGCCATAGGCTGTCCTCCCTGCTAAAGGGCTCCGAAACTTGCAGTGACACAAGAATCAACCTGTTTATTCTGCTAAGCTCGGGCTGCAGTTTTTCCCGGCATGTCACCATCTCTGAGCTGAAGATGACCTGAGACACTTAAGCTTTACATTTGTATTAAGTATTTTCCCAAGCACACCCATTGTGTGCTTGCCTCTCTGTGGCTTCTCCTCTTGAAACCCCTACTGACCAGTGTACTATGGAGACTTTGTTGCTACATGAAACACGATTGAGATCAGAGCAATTTTAGATGTCCAAGTTTAAGATTTCTAAAGAATTCTAAAGAGTTCTAAAGAGGCCAGGTGCCATGGCTCATGCCTGTAATCTCAGCACCTTGGGAGGCCGAGGTGGGCAGATCACTTGAGGTCAGGAGTTCTAGACCAGTCTGGCCAACATGGTGAAACCCCGTCTCTACTAAAAATACAAGAATTAGCTGGACATGGTGGCAGGCGCCTGTAATCCCAGCCATTCTGGAGGCTGAAGCCGGAGAATCACTTGAACCCAGGAGGCGGAGGCTGCAGTTAGCAGAGATCTTGCCACTGCATTCCAGCCTGGGTGACAGAGCAGAGACTCTTCGCAAAAAAAATAAATAAATTGTTCAAAAGAAATAGAGTAACCAAACTTTAGCAATGCTGAGGGTTTAGCTTTCTCCAGAGAAATGATCTAGAATATAAAGGTAGGGAAACAGAATTGTAGCCCTACCCTTAACAAGGATAAAATAAACATACTCGCTTTATCCAAGAATATCACAGGCATCTCATTCTCAGTTACAGACAATATCTGTTTAAATTTAATCTTGAACAAATTGCTGCTACTCTGTTTATTTTACCATATCAAAGAGTAAAGTAACTGCTTATGAAACACAGGGGCTTTATTTATTTTCAAATTACTGTAGTGTAGTAGAGTCAATCACATGCCTCTTCTTTAAAAATTATTTTTAATATTTATTTACAGAGCAGTCTTCTATATACAGAAAAATTGAGCAGACCGTACAGAGAGTTCCTATATTATACCCCCTCCCACACACAGTATCCCTTATTATTAAATCTTACATTACTGTGGTATATTTGTTATAATTAATGAACTGATAGGGATATGTTATTATTAACTAAAATCCTGCTTTGTTTAGATTTCCTTAGTTCTTACCCCTGTCCTTTCGGTGTTCTGGGATCCCACCCAGGATGCATGTCCTATTTAGTCATTATGTCTCCTTAGGCTCCTCTTGGCTATGACAGTTTTTCAGATTTTCCTTGTTTTTGATGATCTTGACAGTTTTGAGAAGTACTGGTCAGAAATGTAGAGTGTTCCCCAGCTGGGATTTGTCTGATGTTTTTCTCATGATTAGCCTGGGGTTATGGGTTTTTGGGAGGAAGATCACAGAGTAAACTGTGATTTACTCTGTGATCTTCATCATGGAGTAACACATCAAGATTACAGACTAGCAACATGATTGATCACTGTTGATGTTGGCATTCTCAACCCCTTCAAACAGTAAAGCTACTGACAGCCGGGTGTGGTGGCTCACACCTGTAATCCCAGTACTTTGGGAGGCTGAGGCGGGCAGATCACGAGGTCAGGGGATCGAGATCATCCTAGCTAACATGGTGAAATCCTGTCTCTACTAAAAATACAAAAAAAAAAAAAAATTAGTTGGACATGGTGGTGCGCACCTGTAGTCCTAGCTACTTGAGAGGCTCAGGCAGGAGAATTGCTTGAACCTGGGAGGCAAAGGTTGCAGTGAGCCTAAATCCTGCCACTGCACTCCAGCCTGGGTGACAGGGCGAGACTCTATCTCAAAAACAACAACAACAAAAAAACAGTAAAGCTTCTGAAATGTGATTATACAATGACCTAAGGATTATTTTCTGTGTAATAGACCATGTGCAGTTATATTATATATAAATACTATTAATTTTAAGCATTTTGATTAGCATGTTTACTTTTACTTATCCTGAAGTAGTGTTTGTCAAGTTTCTCTGCGGAGACATCACTAACCCCTCAGCCCCATTTCCGTACTGTGCCCTTTGGAAAGAAGTCCCTATGTGCAGCCTAGATAGAAGCTGTGCTCCTCCTCCTTAACGGTGGAATATCTATATTGTTTATTTGGTATTCTTCTGCCTGGGAGATTTGTCTCATCTTTCCATTTATTATTTTATTCAGTCATTTATTTATATCAGTATGTACTCATGGGTGTTGATTTTATACTTTGGGTTATAATTCAATACACTTCATTTTGTTGCTTGGGTTGTTCTAGCTTTGGCCATTGGATCCCTATCTCTTTTAAAGTATTATTCAAAGAGGAATCTTTGTTTTCTTGTGTTCATACTAACAGGGAGAGGTCTGTATTGTGGGACTGTCCTTCAGGGTGACCCTGACTAGTCTGCTCAGGTGAGCTGCTTTTCTGGAGGTAGAGAACCCACTCTTCATACCTCTCAGCTTGCAGGACTCGGAGCCAAGTCTACCCAGGGAATGAATGAGTCGTGAGACCCAAATTAGAGAATATACAGAAGTATAAAGTAATAATGCTCA
This sequence comes from Cacajao melanocephalus, assembly GCA_963573385.1. NCBI lineage: Eukaryota > Metazoa > Chordata > Mammalia > Primates > Pitheciidae > Cacajao > Cacajao melanocephalus. Next base: position 45,563 of record CAUYLG010031617.1, on the reverse strand, counting down.
GTTTGGGTAAAGGTTAGGGGGCCTGTAGGCATGAGTGCACAAGAATATTTCATTTAATTCTACATTTAACGAGTATTTACTGAGTGCCTAATGTGTGCTGGGCACTGTTGCAGGCACCGTAACAACATACATTCTCTGCCTTCCTAAGCATACCTTCTAGTTGGGAAGAATGACCATAACACAAGTAGATAGTTGAGGTAGGGAGAAATGCTGTGGAGAAAAATAAAGCAGGGTAAATGGCTGAAGTGCAGCAGGGGGTGGGGTCATGTGGTACTCTTTAGAGAGTGGCAGGGAAGGGATCTCTGAGGAAGTGAATTTGAGCAGGAATGAGGTAGAGAAATGAGCCCCCTGGGTATCTGAGGGAAAAGGCTTCTGGGCAGATGGAATGGCAAGTGCAAAGGCCTTGAAACTAATGGCTAAAATGAACCTCCGGGATTTCATGTGGATTTAAATCTTCCATGCTATCCTGATTTTGCCATTAACATGAATTATTAAAAGGAATTCATGAACAGAGTGTGATTGCTTACCCAGGATTGGTTGCTAGAGTACCAACTAACCTAACATCCAACTCCCATTTGGATGGGGTTTCCTGAGAGGAGAGGACCGTTCTACATTTGTGAACCACAGAGAAAGAAGATATGCACAGTATCGACTGACCGTGTCTTTGATGTATCATACTTCTTCCTAGGAGGAAGAGGAAAGTGTTACTGAAAGCCAGCTAAAAGGCCAGGCAGCAACTTGTCTCGTAAGATGTAGCTAGAAATAAAAGCTGCTTGAGTGGTTTTCAGATGTCTTAATTTTCATAATTGTTTCCACATTCTGGGCTGGCTGGACATTTTTTCAGGGAAGCAAGTTTGGAAGAGTCTAAATGAAAGCTTTGCTCATGAAGTTTTCATTTGGATTCCACATATAGACTTTCTAAACCATCATTTTATGAAGTCTTAAATTACTGAAGTTTGAAGTTGTGGTAATTGCTCCAAAGTTTAGCATCTTTTGTTTCTAGGTTAGAACTATCAAACCCTCTAAACCTTTAGTAGAGAAACAAACAAACAAAAAACAGCTTGGGATTTGATAGAAGTAAAGTTTAGCAGTGTTAACCTGGTCCTGAAATTGACCATATTGTATCCTACTTACTATAAAAATTGAAAACATATTTTCAGAAAAGTGTCTTTTCTACCCTTCTGAGGGTTAAGAAAAAAAAAAAAGGCCAAAGGCTATTTAGAATGGTCCCAGTTTTTTATAGTATGGGGCAGTCTTTTAATGTGATTTGATCAGATCATTCTATTTTGGTAATTCTGTAACTATTGTATGTATAAATATAGTTCTTGGTTCTGCCTGGCATTTCACATGCCTGTGGAGAGAAAGCAGTGTTGCAGATAAGAATGCAGGCTGTACAACAAGGCTGCCTGAATAGAATCTCTAGCTGTGTGACCTTAGACAAGGGTGCTTCAGTTTTCTCAACTGTAAAATAAGTGTAATAATAGTATCTACATCATTGTTGGGAGGATTCCATGAGATAATTTATGTAAAATGCTTAGTTCAGCACATGGCACAGAATAAGCACTCAAATATTAATAATAAAAAATAGTAATAATAAAGTAGAGATATTAAGTAATGTACCTGAGAACACTTAGTTCATAGGTGACAGAGCTCGCTAATTGTCATATTTAGTGATTGATGTGTAAGTCCGCAAAGGCACTTCACAGAAACTTTTCATTTTAGATATGGAAAAAGATAGTGTAGGGCAGAGATTCATTCTTTCATTCATTCAACAAATGCTGATGCTGTAGAGGTGAGCATAATAGGCAAGTTCCCTGCTCTGCTGGAGTAGAATTTCCTAGGGGTGGGAAATGGGCAATACATGCTTAAACACAAAGAAAATATTGGGTCACAGGCAACTGGGTAGCTTTGATGGAGGTAAACCGGGGCTCTCTGAGAATGAGAACTGCGGAGCTATCTTGACTTGGTCAGAGAAGGTATCTTTGTGGAGGGGACATTTAGGCTAGGATTGAAGTAACTTATTAATTTGTTGAAAATTACAGAATCATATTTTAATGGTTAAGAGAGGCCAAGAGATAATAAATCAGTCATTTGTTGTAAGCTTGCTAAAAGTTTTTGGTAATTTCTAGCTAAGACAATATGTCAATCTGTAGATAGTATGTTATGTACTGGGGAAGATCCGTGGTGATGGCATTAAGAAATGTTTTATAGGAGAATTGGTGAAAGCTGTGCCCTGATGTGGTCAGGGTTTAGCAAACCAAGTTTTGGTTTATGTGAAGATTAAGTAGAAAACTATTTTATTTTTGTTGTCACTGAAAAACCCTAAAGTATGCTGTGCTGGTGAGAATAAACTGACCATATGCAAATATTTGAGGCATTTCCTTTGAACATTAATTTTGATTTTTCAAAGCCATAATTGTAGAAGAAAGATAGAATACATTAAGTAGAATATATGCTCCTAATTAAAAGTCTTGATTTTCTTATTATAGAAAATGTAGTAGATGAAAAAAATTGGAAAGAATTTTTTAAAAATGACTCACACTTCCACCATTCTTAACTATTTACATTTCAAGATTTTTTCATTATCTTTTTCTATATCATTTAAAATAGTTAACACACACAAATTTTTGTATGTGTATTGTATATTAAAGTAATGACACGGGCCTTATTTTACTGCAACTCGATAATGAGTATGTATTTTATGAACTGTATAGAATTCCATTCTGTGGAATCTTTTTCACTAATTTCCTATATGAAGTTTTTTGCTCTCATTCCCCGTTTCTCCTAAAAGTAGGATGTGGAGCCAGGGTACAGTGCTGCTTAGTGGGAGTTCTGGCTAATCATAGTTTTTCTGCGATAACTTTGTAAGATAAAATTGCTTCTCAGTCTCAGGACACTTTTTGCTCAAAACACGTCTTAACCCGTTTTGGTTTTGACTGGACAGTTGAATTGGGAAATTTTTGAAGTAAAAATTATTGAGGTTTTAGTGCTTGATATAATTAAAAATTTGACCAAACATAGGAAATAAAACTAAAATTTTAAGATCCCTTCAGAATAAAATTAGGAAAATTTGAGCATTATTTTTGTAGGGTCTTAATTCCAGTATCTTTGTGACATATTCATCTTTATATTTTTAATAGATCAGTCAAGGATAATCTGAATTTTAAAATCAGAAATATGTTTCTCTTAGATATATAGAGCATGTAACAGTAAAATACAAACATTATTTTTAATTAGAAAAGACACATAATAATTGTATTATTAAAATTTCCCATGTGGTGTCTTAGTCTGTTCCTGTTGTAGTAACAAAAGTACTTTAGGTGATTAATAAATAAACAGAAATTTATTGCTCACTTTTCTGGAACCTGGGAGATCCAAGATCAAAGCATCAGCAGATTTGGTGTCTGGTGAAGGCTTGGTTTCTGCTTCCAGAAGTGGGCAAATGCTGTGTCCTTGAATGGTAGTGTTGCAAAAAGACTTTCACAAGTTCTCTCAGGCCTCTTTCAACATGGTTGAAAGCTGTATTTGTCTTTAAATATTTAAATTGAATTTCACTAGATTAGTAACTTTGTATTTAACTCTCATATGCTGTTGGTAGAGTTAAAAATATGATCTCTCAGGCTGGGTGCAGTGGCTCACACCTGTAATCTCAGCACTTTGGGAGGCTGAGACGGGTGGATCACCTAACATCAGGAGTTTGAGACCAGCCTGGCCAACATGGTGAAACCTCGTCTCTACTAAAAACACAAAAATTAGCCAGATGTGGTGGCATGTGCCAGTAGTTCCAGCTACTTGGGAGGCTGAGGCAGGAGAATCGCTTGAACCCGGGAGGCAGAGGTTGCAGTGAGCTGAGACTGCGCCACTGCACTCCTGCCTGAGCAACAGAGCAAGACTCCATCTTGAAAAAAAAACAAACAACAACAACAACAAAAAGATATCTCTTAAGTGCAGTTTGACAAGATGTATCAGAAACCCTTAAATAGATTTATATCCTTTACTTCAGTTTGAAATCTATGGGTTATTCCTAAAGAAATAATTGGCCGGGTATATAGAGATTAATGCACAAGAATGCAGCCTTGCTTATAAAAGTGAAATACAGGAAGCAACCCTAATGTCCAGTATTTAGGATTAGTTAAGTAAGGTGTGGTCTATTCATATAATAGAATATTGTGAAGCTATTAAAATTATGCTTTCTGTATTTTTAATTTGGTAAAATTATGATATAGTATAAATATATAATATTTTATGAATTTATTTGATACTTACAGTTAAATATTGGTGACTGTCTGCCAAGGAGAGTAATTTTTATGTTGTCATTATGAAAATTGAGTCTTCCTTTCTTGTAATTGAAAGACACTGGAACCATTTTCTACTGTAATTGTCTTTTCTTGTAATTGAAAACCGTTTGTCTTTCTTGTAATTGAAAGACACTGGAACCATTTGAGACTACTCCCAGTTTTGTTTTTTAAGCTTATAAAATGGTATTTACCTCCCATTTGCTATGGCAGAAAAGCAGTATCTAATTCATGTAAAAGTATTATTATACCATTAAAATATAAATTAAAAAGAAGACTGAGATGTATTTCTATTTTGTACTGCTTAATATTATTATCTGGTCTCCTTGATTCTGGTTGTGGGATTAGATTGTAGAATTTCTGGGAACTTTAAAACCTGGGGACTTCTACTAAGCTTTTACTGTCACAGCCACTTCGTTCACCCCTAGAGGGCTGCTCAGTCCCTGTGCTGACGGAATCTCTGCTTCTCCAGAGAATAAGTGGCAGCCTCATTCTTAGGGAGCAGATGGTCATTCTTCCCAGAAGCTAGAATCCTGGCCTTAAGCCCAATCTTCTTCCATAGGACCCTTCATTGCTGTGACCACATCACTGTGAGGCAGAATACTTGGTTTTCCCCACCACATGTAGAGAGATGGGCATCCGTGGGGCCTCCGCCCAGCCCTTCCTTGGCCAAGATCCCCCACTTTTGGGATTCAATAGATCTTTTACTGAGAGGATTAGTGTCTTCCCTGTCTGCCTGATACCCCAGTTTGGGGTCTTCTTTCAGAAAAGTGTCCCAAGGACATTCCCTCACTTAGTAGGTATGTTCTTACATTGAGTTGGAGATCTGCCCCAATTCCAAATCTCAGTCTTGCCTATGGAGGCCTGATCCTCCACCAGCTGCCATGTTGAAGAATGCTGGAAAATCCAGTGAGCAAGTTCACATTGGTACAGTTTGGGTTAGGAAACTACATGGAAGAAGTGAACAGAAGGTAAAGGAGGCGGGTATTGGAACCAAAGTCTCCATCCCTGCATCATATGCTTAATAGATGAATATCAGAGTTGTCTGTTGAAACCAAAAGATGGCAAAAGGAGGATCAGGAATGAAATCAGAAGTCGTGGAAAATTGGTCTCTTGGAGAATCCATTTGGTTATGTGAATGGTAATTCAACTCCCATTGTCTTGCGAAGAATATACCTGGAATTACCAACCTCCCCTTGATTAATGAACATATCCATTAACAAGAAATGAACTGGGAGCCAGGAGGAAGCATTAACATAATGTGTTGTAATTGTTACCAGTGTAGAGTGGATATTGCAGAGCTCAGCACATTTGCCCTATTGATGCCTCCATGAGCATTCATTCATTCAGCCACCCAGCCAGCCAACCGGTCAACAATTAACCCTCATGAGACAGACAGAGCAACTGAATCCTAGGGTTATAATGGTGAACAAAATAGAGATACACCCTACTAACCTGAGCAGCCCAGCGTGGGAAACAATGAAAGTGTGAGCTAAATGCTGTGGTAAGAGGTCAGGGGCTGGGTCCCGGAGCAAGAGACATTTGCACTGAGACCTTAAGTGATTGATGGGAGTTGCCAGAAAGGGCTTTTGAAATAGCAACTGATGGTTTAGTGACTGATTGTACAAATGACATTTGTTTCTTCTTTAAATTTCTTTCTAGGATGTTCACTTCTCCTCCACAATGAATGAGTGTCACTATGATAAGCACATGGACTTTTTTTATAATAGGAGCAACAGTGATACTGTCGATGAGTGGACAGGAACAAAGCTTGTGATTGTTCTGTGTGTTGGGACATTTTTCTGCCTGTTTATTTTTTTTTCTAATTCTCTGGTCATTGCGGCAGTGATCAAAAACAGAAAGTTTCATTTCCCCTTCTACTACCTGTTGGCTAACTTAGCTGCTGCAGATTTCTTCGCTGGAATTGCCTACGTATTCCTGATGTTTAACACAGGCCCAGTTTCAAAAACTTTGACTGTCAACCGCTGGTTTCTCCGCCAGGGGCTTCTGGATGCTAGCTTGACTGCCTCCCTGACCAACTTACTGGTTATTGCCGTGGAGAGGCACATGTCAATCATGAGGATGCGGATCCACAGCAACCTGACCAAAAAGAGGGTGACGCTGCTCATATTGCTTGTCTGGGCCATTGCCATTTTTATGGGGGCGGTCCCCACACTGGGCTGGAATTGCCTCTGCAACATCTCTGCCTGCTCTTCCCTGGCCCCCATTTACAGCAGGAGTTACCTTGTTTTCTGGACGGTGTCCAACCTCATGGCCTTCTTCATCATGGTTGTGGTGTACCTGCGGATCTACATGTACGTCAAGAGGAAAACCAACGTCTTGTCTCCGCATACAAGTGGATCCATCAGCCGCCGGAGGACACCCATGAAGCTAATGAAGACAGTGATGACTGTCTTAGGTAGGTAAGAGGAACCAAGCAAGCCATCATTCCTATTCATTCAGCAAATCTTTACTGAGCATCTATGATGTACCACGTACTTACTAGGCAGTAAGAATGCAGCAGTGAAGGAGAACAAACATAAATCGTCATCCATCTGGAGCTTACACTCTAATAAGGAAAGACAAAATAAGTATTCTAATGAGGGTAAACAAAATAAGTAAAATAAGATGAGTCTCCTGTGGAAAAATGAATCAGGTAAGGAAGGAAAAATAAAGCAGGGAAGGGAGCTGAGGAGTGCTAAGCAAAGCAGGTATTTGTTAGCACTTTAAAAAGTGTTGTGAGGGATGCCTGGAACATGACTTTTGGGCAGAGCTGTGAAGGCAGTCAGGGAGCAAACCATACTGGTGTCTGGGGAAGGGTGTTCCAGGTAGGAGAAGTGGTAAGCACAGGAGCCCTGACCAGCAAGGACGCCATTGTGGCTGCATGGAGTGAGCGGGGGAAAGAGGGGAAGATGAGGTCAGGGAGCTGATGGGGTAGGGGTTGGGCTACTCAGATAATGGTAGGGTCATTGGTTATAAGGACTTCAGCTTTTTTCTTTTTTTTTTTTTTTGAGACAAAGTCTCACTCTGTCTCCCAAGCTGGAGTACGGTGGCATGATCTCAGCTCATTGCAACCTCCACCTCCTGGGTTCAAGCAATTCTTCTGCCTCAGCCTCCTGAATAGCAGGGCTTACAGGCATGTGCCACCACACCGGCCAGTTTTTGTATTTTTAGTAGAGACAGGGTCTCTCCATGTTGGCCAGGCTGGTCTCTAAGTGAGATGAGAAGCTATGGGAAGGTTTTAAACAAGGAAATGACATGATCTGACTTATATTTTAATGGTATCTTCCTGGCTACTGTTTTAAGAAACTGCAAAAACAGGAAAATTGTTTAACCTACTCTGCCTAGTATTCCACTATTGGAACACTAAGCTTGTGGGGGTTGTTTGTATCCTACTGCTCACGGTCATCACCAAGTTCTGATTTTTCACAAAAAAATTTGCAAGCTCTGGCATAAATGGGTTAATAGAGTATTTCAGTACTTGGGAGAGATCACCATGGCCAGATGGTAGTTGAAGGGGATGGTCAAATTCTGGATTTCTTTTTTTTTTTTTTTTTTGAGACTGGGCCTGACTGTATCATCCGGGATATAGTGCAGTGGCACAATCTCAGCTCATTGCTTCCTCCGCCTCCTGGGCTCAAGCAATCCTTCTACCTCAGCCTCCCAAGTATCTGGGACTATAGGCCCATGCCACCAGGCCTGGCTAATTTTTGTATTTTTTGTAGGAACAGGATTTCACCATGTTGCCCAGGCTGGTCTTGAACTCCTGAGCTCAAGCCATCCGCCTGCCTTGGTCTCCCACAATACTAGGATTATAGGTGCGAGCCACTGCATCTGGCCAGATTCTGGATGTTTTTAAAAACATTTACTGATGGATAAGGTAAAAGGGAAGATAAGAGGTGGAGGTGAAAGTGGGGAATGTCATTAACCAAGATGGGGAAGACTAAAGAGGAGGAGGTTTGGGGGGAAGATCAGGAGTTTGGTTTTGGACAAGATAAATTTAGGATCCTATTAAGACATCCAAGGGGGGCATGCCAATCCTATTGAGTGGGCAGTTGGATGTATGAATCAGGAATTCAAGATTTAGGTCTAGGCTGGAGATGTACCTTTGAGAGTCCTGGGGGGAAAACGGTATTTTAAATCACGGGACTGTATGAACTCACCATGAACATGAATGTGGATATGAAGGAGAAGAGGACCAAGGAAGGAGCGTCAGGGCAAGCACTGCAATGTAAGGAGGTCATGAGGCAAGGGGCAGCCAGCAGAGAAGCCCTAGAAGGAATGGAAAACCCAGGAGACTCTGGGGAACTAGAAGCAAGAGAAGAAGGCATTCGAGGAGAGGAAGCGTTAGCAGTGTTGGAACACCTGAGAGGTGGCATGAGACCAGGTGTTGCTGGCCTTACCAAAGTGGTGGACTTGTGCTGATGTTGAGATGGTCAAATTTGGTATAGCCAAGAGCCTGACTGGAGTAAAATTAAGAAAGAAAGGGAGAGCCTGGGCAATGTGATGAAATCCTATCTCTACAAAAAATGCTAAAATTAGCTGGCTGTGGTGGTGCATGCCTGTAGTCCCAGCTGCTTGGGTGGCTGAGGTGGGAGAATTGCTTGAACCCAGGAGATTGAGGTTGAGGGACCTGTGATCACATCACTGCAGCCTAGATGACAGAGCAAGAGCCTGAAAAACAAAAACAAATAAGAAAGGGAGGAGAGAAAGGCTGTGAACCCTGCACCAAGAAGATATGTGGTTTGATATAATTTTCCCTTTCTATTATTTTCTGAGGTAGGTGGCCTGTTGCCCCACCTCCCCAGTGCTAATTCTGGGTTACAGGTAGAACTCGTAATGTGTGGGCAAACAAGAACTTTTGTGGTTTCACAGAACTTGTCTTCTAAGGCAGAGAGGCCATTTCTCACTGTGTCTGTCGCTGCAGCAATGGGGACTGTTGCTGAGAGAGGTTCAGGAATACACTTCTGTCCATTCCTGATGAGAAGGAATTATAAAATGAATTATCAGGCAGCAGTTCATAGTGGAGGATATATAGTGAGAGTGTGTGTGGTGTGATATAGAAACCCTCACAGTGCCTCTAGGTCCTGCTAGTAGGATTTGAAGGTCAGCAGACACAGAGTGTGATTGTTAAAATAATTTCAAACTGAGGATTTATTTAACAAATATTTATGTAGTGCTTAATACGTGCCAAGCATTGTCCTAAGTGTTTTCACAAACGTTAACTTATTTAATTCTCATGGAAACCCTGTGAGGTAGGTGCTACTATTATACCCATTTACCGGATGAAGAAACTGAGAGTTTAGGCCATGTGTCCAGTCCTCAACTGTTAACCAAGACTCACTGAGCAGCTGGCTTCCAGAGTTCGCATGTTTACCACCATACTCTGATTTATTGGACTTTTTACTGCCTATCTTTTTGTCCTGTCTTCTGCTTTGACACCATTGACACTTTAATAAGAAAATAGACAAGAACAAGAAAGAGAGGGTTCACATTAATCAGCATTTCCACTCGAGCTGGAGAAGATACTGATGTTTTTGATAAAGAATGAACTTTGGTACTTACAGATAGTGTCAATGAACTATGCTTCTGTCCCTGCTTAACTTGTCGGCATAATCATTTGCTTGGCTGTGTGTCTTAAGAGATTACCTGCCCACTTAAAGAGAAAACTTTCTTTTCTCATCATATTATAATATGGCATACAGTGTGGTATAGACACAGATTCTGAAAGGCTAGGGGGATAGAACAGGACTCTGTGAGATAGTCATAGTCACAGGCTTCAGTTTTGTATGTAACTGTCTGCGATAGTTATGCAAAGGGTTGAAAGAAAGGAGCTAGGAGGTTTTGGCATGTGTGGTATTGGGTAAGAGAAAACCAGAATCGACAGTGAAATTGCCAAGTAGGAAAAGAGAAATCATGCAATTGAGATGAGACAACATTGGGGAATTGGTTAATGGAAGGAAGACAGTTTGGTGTCAGGGACCTAGGGAGATTCCTTAGCGGTAAGACAGAGGAAACTGGTGGAAGACAGGAAGTTCAGGGGCAAGGGAAACGAAACTCAAGAGCTAGGTGGTGTAAGGCTTAAGACTTCTAGCTCCTGATTTCTCTGGGTAACAGAAAAACTTGGGTTTTACCCCCAATTCTTTCATTTTCTACAAGAATGATCTGAAGCGCATCAGCTAATCTTTTCTTGGTTAGAATTCCTCATCAGGTGACATAGGTCATCTTTAAGTTCTTTACCAGTTACAAAGTTCAATTATCCTATTATAACAGTAATCAAAGGCGGGAATGAAAAGGAAGAGCGGGGAGAGAGAGAGATTGAGAGACAGAATATTAATCTTAGGGGGACAGCAGCAAACGCAGTTCTGTGGATCAAAGCACAGAGCCTCTTTCCATGGCAGCAGCAGCTACCACAGTATCTTACTAGGGAGAAAGCCCCCAGTTCCCTATCTACTACATGTAAGAATTCAATTGCCAAAAACAGCCATCTCCCAAATGGTAGTTTCTTAGAAAAATCAACAGTGCTGGCATTAACCATCATATAATCACTGGTTCTGATCATGCGGAGGTGCATGGCTTAATAGTCATGTCTTCAATAATTGCAGGATTTAAATGTCTTTATGATAAAATGCTAAACCTTGCTATATACTCCTTGATACATATGTTGTAAAAAAGATTCAATTAAGATTAAATCTGGCCAGGCGTGGTAGCTCACGGCTGAAATCCCAGCACTTTGGGGAAGCTGAGGTGGGTGGATCACTTGAGGTCAGGAGTTTGAGACCAGCCTGGCCAGCATGGTGAAACACTGTCTGTACTAAAAATACAAAAATTAGCTGGGCATGGTGGTGGGCACCTGTAATTCTAGCTACTCAGGAGGCTGAGGCAGGAGAATGGTTGAACCTGGGAGGCGGATGTCACAGTGAGGCAAGATACCGTGCCTGTACTCCAGCCGGGGTGACAGAGTAAGATTCTGTATCCAAAAAAAAAAAAAAAAAGATTAAATCCTAAAGTTTCTTACATTTTATTTATTTATTTTTTTTAAATTTATTTACTTTAGGTGCATACTGTATCTGGCATTTTTCCCCATGTTATCCCTCCCCACCCCCTGCTGTCTCTCCCCTACGCCCCCCAATTGCCCCCAGTGTGTGATGCTCCTCTCCCTAAGTCTACGTGTTCTTGTTGTTCAACACCCACCTGTGAGTGAGAACATACGGTGACAAACACTCTTCTTTTAAATATTAGAAAGTCACCGTACATATTAACTGTCTATTAAACACATGGTTGCATGAATTCAGTGAACTTAATCTCATTTCAGAAGAGGAAAGGATGGACAGGGACTGTTGAGTATGGAGATGGCTTCTTAGTGGGCCAGGATGTAATCTGGATGGATATATGGGCTTTGCATAGGCTGGAGGAAGACACATTTTAAGAGGGAGAAATGACATACTCAGAAGTGTGATGGTAGAAACATTTAAAGCTTATGGCTTACCACAAGGAAGGCCCCATAGAGCACAAATACTTGCTGTGGTGCAGTGGAAAATAACTCACCTGTGAACCGGCAAAGCTTAGTTGGCTATCCTCTTTGGAAGGATAGTAGACCAGATGACCTTTGTGTTCTTTTGCAGCTTTAGGACTTTGGTTGAACACAAAAGCTAACAGAGCGTGGGGATGCAGACGCTTTCCTTGAGGGTGGTGGTGGTAGTAGTGATGATGATGATGTGAATTTTCAATCTGTGCATGACTGGAAAGGCATCTAGGCATCATGTTCCCGTTTCAGCAGCCCTGAGGCAAAATGCTTGCTCGCTTCTGAGTTAGAATGTATGATGGGCCCTTTTTGTTAAAAAAAAAGTTGCTAATTGAATGTTCTCATTGAAAAGACATTGGAGACATGCTTTTCAAAGAGCACCAAGGCCCTGCCTAAGAAAGGGTTTTGAAATCCTATTTGTCAACATGCCTAATCAGCTACAGCAAACAAACACTCAAGAAACCCCACATGGAAACGTCTCACTTATTGTCAAACAACACACCATATAACTATGCACACAGAAATGTTTTGTTGTTTCCCAGAAAACATGCTGGACTTTCCTCTATTTTGCAATGTCTTAAAATACAAGAGAAAAGAAAGAGTGAAGGGATTTGCAAACCATTCTTTTGAAGTCTTCCATGAACCCTCCTGTCTTTTAGTGATGTTTTTCAAACTGTAAGTTTTGATGCACTGATGAGATTGTAAGCAATACTTTGCTAAATGACATAAAACAAGAAGAGAAAATGTCAGAGTGCATTGCATTTAACAGGTATCAGTACTGTTTTATAACCTTTCTTTGTGTGCCTGTGTGTGTGCTGGGTTGTGATATAAAATGTATTTCTTATCATGAGTTATTGTCAAGAACGTTTGAAAAACCATGATCTTTAGGGTCAAGGTTTCTTTTTCTGCCAGAAAGCACTGAACTCTTAAAATATAAAACCTTATCATTGTTAAGGGACTTAGAAAAGAGACTTAGGGTTTGTGGTAGTTAAAACAGGAGCTGGTTGTTTTTCTTCTCACTTCTTCCTCCCTCCTCTCCACTTAGATTGATGCTAAATCATTCTCTTCCTTCTCTTAGGGGACAGAGGAAGGAGGCAAACTGGCAATAAGCAAAGAAACAATAGCTCAGGTTCTCATGCTAGGAGGAAATTGGTGAAAATTAAGTACCATAAAGAGCCTGGCTAGAGTACTAATAATAATCATACATGATGTTTCTGCAGTACTGTGTCTTTTTCAGTGTTTTAATATACTGTTCTCTTTGGTCTCATGGAAATCCTGCCAAGTAAGTAGTTAAGATATTATGATTTGATTTTCCTGCCACTCCCCTAGATGTATCTTATACTCAAGCTATAACGAATTATTTACACTTCCTCATTTTGCCTCTGTAAGCCTTTGCAGATGTTAGGATACCTTTCTTCTAGTTCTGCCTGGGAAATTCCCATTCATCTTGTAAGACCTAACTCAAAGATCTATCGTCTTTGAATCTCCCTTTGCCCTACTGGAGTAAATGTGATTACTGCCTCCCTTGGGTGGCCTGTCAGTCTTGCTCATACAACAGTCAATGCACTTAATTGTTTACATGCCTTTATTTTGCACTAGAGTGTACACACTTTGGAAGTCAGGGACTGTACCTTATTTATTTATCTGTCTTTGCCTATGTAACAGCTGGTACTCTCAGCTAGTACTCTATCTGGCACACACTTATTGAGATGTACTACAATGAATAAATGAGGAAATTGAGGCTAAGGGGAAGGTAAGTGGCTTTTCAAATGCGGGAGCTGAAAGCAGAACCCAGGTTTCCTCACTTCCATCTTGGCCTTTGATGGGCTCTGGCTGGGACATGCCTGTGAGATAGACAAGGGCATGCGAATAGGTGAGAATCATGTTTTTTAGATTGTTTTTTTTTTTTTTAGACAGTCTCACCCTGTCACCCAGGCTAGAGTGCAGTGGCGTGGATCTCAGCGTACTACCATCTCCACCTCCTGGGTTCAAGTGATTCTTGTGCCTCAGCCTCCCAAATAGTTGGGATTATAGGTGTGTGCCACCACGCCCAGCTACTTTTCTTATGTTTTTAGTAGAGACAGAGTTTCACCATATTGCCCAAGCTGGTCTCAAACTCCTGGCCTCAAGTGATCTGCTCACCTTGGCCTCCCAAAGTGCTGGGATTACAGGCATGAACCACTGTGCCCAGCCCTTGTTTTATTTTATAATTTTATAATATGAGAAGCTAAGGTCTCTGAAGGTTAAGTGATAGTAATATCATGGGAAAGAGAAAAGAAATGAGCATTTTTTGAATGCTTCTTGTGATGAGATCAGCGTGTTCCATGCTTTTAGGATTTTATTTCACTTAACCCTCATAACAACTCTATGCAGATCTATTTTTAAGACAAGGAAATTCGAGTTGAGTTAGCCTCTTGCCCACAGACCCATATTGGTAAAATTATTAATAGTTAATATTCATTGTGGGCTATACATGGTTCTGAGTAATTTACATGTTTTGTTTCACAGTATTCATGACAACACTTAAGGGAGGTTCTGTTATTACCAGATGAGGAAATTGGTAAAATTATTAATAGTTAATATTCATTGTGGGTTATACACGGTTCTGAGTAATTTACATGTTTTATTTCATTTAGTATTCCTGACATCCCTTGAGGGAGGTTCTGTTATTACCAGATGAGGAAACCAAGGCCCACAAAGATTCAATGTCTTGCTCAAGGTTAGTAGCAGAGCTGAGATTCCAACCCAGGAGATTGGCCCCACACTCTACTCTTCACGGTCAGGTAATAGCCTTTTGTAAGTGATGGGGCTGGAATGATGTGGACCCAAGTCATGAGGTTTATAACTTGTATTTCCGTGGGTTTCTATAAAGTTAATTTCTGTAAAGTCACATGGTCTTTCAACATTTAGCTCACCCTTGATCCAGATATTTTGCAGCATGGTAGTGACAGCTATGAAAGCATCTCCTAGAAAATGACAGCTGTATACTCTTCAAACTTTATGCTTATTAAAATTGTTGGTAAGAGTAGGGGCTTTGGAGTCAAGGGGGGAACTGGATTTAAATCCTAGCTTTGTCAAGTCCAGGTTCTGTAACCTTGAGCAATTCATCTAACTTGTTTGTGCCTTAGTTTTCCCATCTGTAAGAAAAGGATAATATTTGTATCTTTGGCATGGTGAGGTTTTGAGGATTCAATGAGATAATTGACATAAAGCACCTAGCATAATGTTTGGTACATAGTAAGTACTAAGTAAATATTAGCTACTCTTCTTAGACCTCAGTTTGATTCTAAAGAGCCATGCTTTGTATTCAAGCAGAATGCCCTTTTATGTCCAGTAACATTACCAAGTATCCTGGACACAGGCACAGGCACTAGAAGCCTACTGTTGGTGCCATCATGATGGCAGATTTTATAAAATGGACAAGAAGCCAAGAGGAAGCTGACTGGGTGTGCTTTGCAGAGGCTGCCTTGACAGATGGCAAATGGTACCAGCTCTGTTACTGGAAACCCAGGACAGTCTGAACACATGGTCACAACAGAACTGAAAAGCTCTGTGCTTACATCGCTAGTCCCCATAAACCACCCTCTCCTCCATGAAATTCTGTTAATGATTCCTGTCTCTGACAGATGATCTTTCCATTAATAATTCATTACACTGTTGCAACATTTATGAATAAAACATTATAAATGAGACCCTGGCCACCAAACATTAGCTTAACAAGAGTCTTGTGATACAGCACCAACATCTTGTGTATACAGTTATAAGACGGTCCTCATAAGAAACTGTCCCCATTTTGCTAACAAATCCTTCGAGAGTAGCTAGTTCATCAGCTGCTATTATCATCTTTGCTAGGATTGGAAAGTTTGCCCTGTGACTGAAAAGAATTGTGACCAAAACACAGGCCTTTTGGTATTTTTCATGGGCTTCATTAATGAACTGTCCTTGCTCCATTAGAAAAGAGAGAGGAAAAAGTACATGTGCATAAATTTGTGAGGAATTCTCAAACATTTGTTTTCAGCTTCTGTGGCCTTGTAGTTGCTTCTGCAACACAGAAGCCTGCTTTCAGTGTTTACTGCCTGCATGCCCTAGTAATCAAATATCTGTTAAAAAAAAAATAAATCAACAGTTAAAGCTTTGCCTTAAGAAATGCTGAGTGAAATGAACAGATTGTTGGCACACAGGGGCTCTCTTGTTGTGCAGAGAGTCATATCAGATGGAGAACGATTCTTTTCAGAGTTAAGCCATCCAGGCACCAGTACTCAGTACATTGAGTCCAGGGGTGTTCGGACTTTTGTCTTGAAACAGCTAGTCTCAAGAGCACCTTTGTCACAGATGATTCTCCTGTGTGCTTCATGGCATTGCTGCAAGGGCCTATGGGAGGGAGGTATTTGCTTTCAGGTCAGGCTTTCAGTGGGTAGCTGCAAAAATGTAGTTGCCACTCTGTTGCTGCCTCTACGCTGCTGTTTGACACATCCCCTCCTGTTGTGAGGGGGAATGTGGGGGCTGAGATGACCTCTATGTCTGATGCTAGAAGGAAAACAGCTTCAAATTAAAAAAGAAAATCCCTCATATGGCGCTCCATCCCACTTGTTCACATGCCATCTTGACACCTCTTCCAATACCATGTTTCCAGGAGTCTGTCTTCTTTCCTCTGTCTCTGCCATATGTAGCCATTTGTTACCTCAAGTCTGGCTCTTGGTTCTTTCTTTTTCCCCCATGCCACTGTTTCAGACACTACCCTTTGCAGTCAATTCAGAAGTGCTTTTCCCAAATCAGCATTCTTGTTTCTAATGTAACCACTGCCCTGCCCTCTTCCTTCTTCCATCTCCTCCGGTCTAGACCCCTTCAGTTCTGTTTCACCAAATGCACTTGGCTTCTTTTATCCTCCTCTCATGCTCCCTTCTTCAGAACTTCTGTCTGGCTTTTCTTCTTTTTAGAAACCTGAAACCTTCCTCCTAAGCTGAAACAAACAATCATTGAATACTTTCTGAGTGCAAGGTACAGAAACATGTCTCAAATTTGACCTCTTTGGAAAGAAGGTTTGGAGAGAAGTTCCAGTACCCAACTCCATCCAACCCTCCTGCCAACACCCAGCCCCCTGGAAGGTTTGTGTTCCAGAACTCAGGAACGCCCTCCCTCTGGGCTTTGATTTCTGCCAAAGGAGAAATGTGGTCATCGTCTGTGACTCAGGCATCACATCACCGGGCTAATTTAACATCTAGAGTGGTATGATGTATGCGACCAATGGTAGAATTTTATCAAATTCCATGTTAACATTGTTTGTACTTTGAAAATTTCAACTGGGGACTACTGTATTCAGTGTGTCAAACATGGGTGGGAATTGGGAGTAAAGGGTGTTTGCTGGAATTATGCCCTGTCGTGGACCTAGGGATCAACACAGAAGCTGGGATAAAGGGTAGGGGAACCAAGAGTTATTGGCTGGGGTCATCTTCCCTCCTGCACTGACAGTTGTCCCTCCAGCTTAGCCACCTGCTCTCCCTCGTCACCAGATTGTTGTTAGCTCTGCAGAGTATGTGGTAAAAAGATCCTGTTACCTCAAAGAATCAATATCTGTTGAGAGATTTGACCAAGTTTACCTTGTAAATTATTGCAGCATTGTGACTGGAGCTCTGGACTTTCTAGTTCTCTTTTAATGGGTCTCAACTTCTTGCCTTGGCAAAATATATCTGTCCTTGGATGCCTGAGTGACAGTGAATCACAACAAGAGTTGTTTTCATCAAGTCAGAGAATTTACTGCTCAGTGGTGAGCCTATTTTATTCTTTATGTTTTCTGAGCAAGAAGAGATTTCTGCATTTTATATTTTCTCATCATAAACATTTGTTGACTACCTTGCTGGGTTTTGGGCAGTGCACTAACTATGAGACATGGCCTCTACCCTGAAGGCATTGTGAATCTGTGCTTGCTGTAGTGTTTTATGGTTGTCAGGTGATGACCGAGGGTTATGAGTCAATGGTTGTGTCACACGAGAGATGACATGGAGGCACATCTGTTCTGTATGGCTTTTCCTGTGTATGACTAATAGAGAACCCTATTTCCAGGCTTATCCGGGGAAATGAGAAACTTACTCAAAAAAGATGACTGAAGGCACAAAGAAAGAAACACAAGGGCCAAGTGAGGGGGCCTAGACTGAAAAATGCTGTGGGCTGGGATGGTCCATGGAGGCCTCTTCGATGAGGTAGAATATAAGCCTGATTTCAGTGTAACACGTGGAGAGGAAAGGGCAAGGCATTGCAGATAGGAGGAAAGGCAGGGCGGGAGACAGGCATACACATACGTAGGGAGGCCATGCTAGGGCCGTGGGTAGACAGGGGAGACTGGGCAGACTGATTTTTGGAATGAGGAGTTGGAATAGTAATGACAATCTGGTTTGAGGGGCATACTGGAGCCAGAGAATGGAAGGCCTTGGATCCTAGGGTCCTATGGACTTTATTGTCAAATATCTAACAGATACCAGGCAGATAACATGGGTATGCGAATTGGGTGTGGAGTGGATATAAGGTAATAGGGCGGGGTGGTGCCTGTGGCTAACTAGACAGATCACGCCCTGTGTAAAGACATTCAGTTTCACTTTTTGTTAAAAGACCATGCAGGTCAAATTAAATAGGCCTGTGGCCAGTCTTCAGCCCATGACTGAACTGCCTCATCTGGCAAGGAAGAGCTCATGTGGGATCTTGAGGGTTGAGAAGGTGGGAGTTGCAAAATGCAAAGCAGGGTTTTAAAAAGATGAGATGTGGGTTTGAGAGGGAGAGATCACTTAGGAGACTGTGGGAGAGTCCCCAGGATCCAGAGATGGGAGGTAGCTCAGATGCCAGAGAGAGGCAGAGCTGGTCCATCATGGCAGTTGCTGCAGGAAGGCCTGTCAGGGGCAGCAGGGGAGGAGAAGAGAAGCAGGCTAGTGGGTTGTGAGCTTATGGAAATCTAGCGGGAGGCAGAGATGGAAGAAGCAGGAAGAGGGGTCCATCATGGGAACTAAAATTCAGAGACAGGGTCAGGCAAGAGCAAGACCTAATCAAGCCTTGCTTCTGCAAGGTCTTTGAGCTTTGCCCTTTCTCATTCCCCAGCTGACCTCCCAGTATTTGCTTTCTTCATCTGGCTTGAACTCCCTTAAGCTCCCTCCCTTCATATCTCAGTCCACCTGCACAGGCCACATCCTTACCATCCTAGCTTTTCACTAGGGCCTGTTCCTTCCAGCCAGGAGCTGGGGAGCCACGAGCCTACTGTCATCCTTATTCTTGCTTTCCTATGTGCTTGATCACTCAAAAATGTAAGCTTTGACCTTAACTCCCCTTCTAACCACTGCTGTCTCTCCTTCATTACCGGATTTGTGTTTTTTTTTTTCCTTTTCTTAAATAGAGATGGGGTCTCCCTGTGTTGCTCAGGCTGGTCTCAAACTCTTGGGCTCAAGCAATCCTTCTACCTCTGTCTCCCAAAGTACCGGGATTATAGGCACAAGCCATCACACCCAGCAAATTTTTTTGTATTCTTGTTTATCTTCTTTTCTTAATACTTGAAACCATAGTAAGCTAGCTTCTTCCTATACTATTCTAATAAGACTGTGTTTGATTAAGCCACCATTGTCTTCCTAGTTGCCAAATTCAGTGATCTACCTTGACCTTCCTGTTGTGCGGCTGTTTCATGCTCCCTTTGATAGTATCTTCCTCCCTTTTTGCTGCTTTTCCAGTGTCTCCCATTTGTGACCATTTCTGAAATGCCCTTTGTTCCTTCCTTTGGTCCCCCAAGTTCTTTCCAGGTGATCTTACTCCTGCAGCTTGAACCAGCCCCTCCATGTGAACGTCTCCCAAAGCAGCCTCTCCATCCTCTGCCTCTCAGGAGATCCCAATCTCTGTTTCCAGCTGCTGTCAGGTGCACACCTGGATGTCCTGGGGGCGCCACAAGCATCAGCGGCCCTGCAAACCTGCTCCACCTCTTACATAGGATCCCTGCAATGGGTTCCATCTGTCTTGCTTTTCAAGCCAGAAAGCTTAATGGTACTGTCTCTCTCACCACCTGTAACCAGTTAATCACCAAACCTAAATTAGTTACCAAATCGGCTGGGCACAGTGGCTCACACCTGTAATCCCAGTACTTTGGGAGGCTGAGTGGGCAGATCACGAGGTTAAGAGATTGAGACCATGCTAGCCAACATGGTGAAAACCCTGTCTCTACTAAAAATACAAAAATTAGCCAGGCATGGTGGCATGTGCCTGAATCCCAGCTACTTGGGAGGCTGAGGCAAGAGAATCGCTTGGGCCCAGGAGTGGGAGGTTGCAGTGAGCCGGGATCACACCACTGCACTCCAGACTGACAACAGAGCGAGACTCTGTCTCAAAAAAAAAAAAAAAAACAAAGTAGGCACCATATCTGCTTCAGTGGTGTCTCATATCCTACTACATGCCTTTAGACCACGACTTGCTGTATGTTGCTAGTGGTCATCTCCGTCTGGACTCCTTCCTCTAGCTTTTTCCTGCTCCAGGCCTTTCGCCACCACCAGCTGAGGCATTTTCTTAAAAAGCACAGTTAGCTCTGATCTTTTCTTGTCTGCTCTTGCAAACTGGATAAAGCCCAAATTAGTTGGGATTACAAGGCCGCTTTCCCAGTCCTGTGCCCAGCCTCCTTTTCTATGCACTCTCCCCACATGGCCCCTGCTTCTGTGATGCCAAGCTTCTCACTGTCCTGCACGTGTGCAGTGACTGCTTGAGGCTCCTCCCAGTCTTTTGTAGCATGGCAAACTCCTGTCCATCTTTCAAGATCCAACTCAAGAATCTGCCTTCTCTATGATATTTTCTCTGACTCCCCCGGTCAGAGTTAATTATCCAGTGCTTCTGTAGTATACTATTTGTATATTAAAAGAATTAACCTGTAAAAGTAACCCACTCTATTAAAATTTGTCTGCCTCTATCTCTTACCAGACTGTGAGCTTCTCAGGGACAGGACGGTGTGTGTGTGTTTTCACTTGTGCAGTGTCCGACACACAGTGGACACTCAGTAAACGTTTATATAATGAGCCAATGAACATGCTTATTGGGTGGGCCCTGGGGTGGGAACTGGCAGTTAGTGGAGGGTTTGGTCACAAGAACAAAGGTCAGAGGGACTGGAAAGGAGAATGAAGAGAATTGAGGTTTATGAAGCACTTTGAATTGTCAGGTATTTTTATGTATAATTGTCTCATTTCTAATAACAGCTCATTTCTAATAACAGCCCTATGAAAAAAAGGATTTTTAAAAAACTGAACAACACTTTGTGCCAGGCATTTATATATACTCTGTTTAATCCTCTTGGAAGTTGTTGCTGCCATTATTTTAACTATGAGGAAATGGAGGCTCAGAGAGATAGAAGCTTGCCCTAGGTCATGTGTCAAGGTATACTAAAGGCTCCCCCTGGCCCAGGGCATGCCCTCCTCACAGTGCCGGGAGCCACCATCTCAGCGGCCCCACAGCTGGTGGGAGGGGCAGCCTGGGTGACAGTCAGTGGTTCCAGGCTGGTCTACACAGACTGGCTCAGCCTGGGTCCTTGTGCTGTTCATAACCGCAGGGACTGGTGGTTCTAAATCGCCCAGGACCCCTGTTACTAACTCTGCGCATCAGCCATGAATTGCTTCCTGGAATGCAGGCCTCCTGTGTTCTGGTTCTCACCAGCAGTTATCTTGGCTGAAGCTGAAGAAGATACTGAGTTAGCCTGGGTGTGGAATTGACTTTTGTTGAATGACCCTAAGGCATGAAAGGTTTCTTTGGTAGGGTTGGGACTAGAGGTTGGGGGATCTCCAGAGTCCCTCTTGATTGTTAGTTTTTTGTTTTGTTTTGTTTTGTTTTGTTTTCCTTTTAAGACAACATCTGGCCCTGTCACCCAGGCTGGAGTGCAGTAACACAGTCTCGGCTCACTGCAAACTCTGCCCCTGCCAGGTTCGAGCGATCTTCCCGCCTCAGCCTCCTGAGTAGATGGGACTACAGGCATGTACCGCCATGTCCAGCTTTTTTTTTTGTAGAGATGGGGTTTCACCATGTTGTCCAGGCTGGTCTCAGTCTCCTGGTCTCAAGCGATCCTCCCATGTCAGCTGGGATTATAGGCGTGAGCTACCGCACGCAGCCAGGACTTTTCATACAAGTTAAATAACTCTTCCCTTGGAAGCTCTGTGTTTTCCTCCCCAGGATATGTTCCAAGCTCCTTGGTTCTAGGGCGTCTTATAATTAGGCCTGATGTTCTATTGAAGGATCTCTAGACATTGTACTGTTGTTGAAAGATGCTCCAGAGGCGTTGTGCTAAGTTTACTTCTGAGAGACCATATGTTCCAAAACATGTAGCAGAGTTCCTAGGATCGGCATGACTGTTTAGACATCCCTCTGTGACTCCGGAAATGTGGCAGACTTATGAATGCTATCTCAGAGTGGAGCTCTGCTTTCTGCTGGGACAGGGAGAACTAGTGAAGATGCTGAGGTGACACAGCAGACCCAGGTTGTTCTGGAGGCTCTAACTGAATCTGCATGCAGCTTAAAACTAAAACTGTGTCTTCTCAGTTGCGTGGAGTGGACCCTTGGAAGGACATAGAGATTGTCTTACAAGAGGTTAATGCTAATTTATGAATTTATGTGGTAACAACTGGACCCTTCTTCATTTGTTCCAACTTGGGAAGGAAATACTGTTTCTCTGCTTTAAGGCAACTTGCAGCTCAGATTGGAGAATATTTAGGCTTCTCGATTCTTCTTTGCTGGCCTCTGCATGACAAGGGAACACACCGGGCTTCCTGGCTCAGGGAGGCTCTCTGAATGTGTTCTATAGGGACAGTGCCAAGAACCAACCACTGGATTCTGTACTTCTGTCATTTGGAAGGGAAAGTGGCCAGCCTCAGGGCCCAGCAGGGGCATTCGGGGGTTCTTAAGTAAAAGGCTTTCTTGGCAGGACCTACATTAAAGGTGAAGGAAGCCATATAAGATGGTGGCTGGCCACATCCAGATGGACAACACTTGTCCCTTCCAGCAGCCACTGTCTGAGCTCTGCAGTGGGTGGAAGGCTTAGGTCACTGGTGGGCTGTGGCCAGGCTTATTGAACAGTTCAGTGGAGGGAAGGAACTGGCTAAATCTGGGCATACTCATAAAGGCCCATTCCTGCTGTTGAAGGCGGTATTAAGAGAATGCTGCAGACAGACCAGTGTTAAGTGGCAGCTCCTAGATGACAGAGCAAAACTGCAGTTCCCACAAAAACATGGGCCCTAGAATAGTGCTCAGGAGCCACCAAGGAAGGGGTGGAACCCAGGCAGGAGATTTGGGGACCACAGATTCCACTTGCTTTAACAATCAGGTGCTTAAATCCACTTTGGGCTCTGTAGTTGGAAGTCAGGGTCAGAGAAACCTGGCAGCAATTAATGGGGCCTGGCCATGGATGTAGGGTGGCTTGGGAATCAGGAAGGGTAGATGTAACCTCTGGAGTGATGGTAAGTCCCTGAAAGACTGACAGGAGTTGAGGAGGGCCCTAGCATCAGCAGAGCTAGAGTACCTGTCAGGCTACCCTGGGAACCCTAATTAGTGGAGCTAGGATATAAAGCAGATGTCCAGGTCCCAGTCAGCGGGCACAGCTGAGGATTGGGGGTCTTCAGATTCCCTGATTAGAGGTGGACTCACTGTCTGGGCCTGCTAATGGACTCCAACTGGCTTCAGGCACTTGGATTTGGAAGTTTGCCAAAACAGAGCCAGCCAGACAATTCACAGAAATGTGGTTTTAGGAGGTGGTGTGGTGCTTTGTATCAGTATCACCAGGGCAACGTGCCCAGCGTGTGCATAAACTCTCCCTCCACTCCTACACACACATGCTGGTTTCTAATCCAGTGACCCACTAGTAGAGCCCTGACATGCCTGTTTTGAAGAAACAACTGAATGCCCTTACCCTAGGCACAAACATTTCAGAAGCAAGAGTTACTGTGAAAGCAGCGAGAAAGCAAAAGGAAGAATGGATTTAAAATACATTAAAATGTTAGAAGCTTCGGTAGGTGGTGACACATTGAGCCTGACAGGAGTAGCAAAAGTATGAATCTAGCTTCAGAGTTTTAAATTTGGATGACTAAAAGAACAAAGAAGATGGTAGGTTAAAAAATGGAGGAAACTCAATGAAATAGAGAAGTACAAAGTGGAATCTCTGATGTCCCCAGAGAACATAAGATATAATTTCTTGCAAAGCTTTTGGAAGATACCTCATACCCTCCCATTTATAGGAGAATAAACTACACGGTAGCCCCCTAAAAAATTTCCAGATAGCACATTAAAGTTCTTGTAGGACTTATTTAAAAAATACGTTTCTTCTCTTCTGCTTGTATGTCATAAAAAGACTTTACAATTTTTTGTTACCATCTTGTTCTTCTAGTTATTAGGAATAAACTATTAGGTTGAAATTAGCCAGTTTGAATTGGATGGGATCTCATTTGCTGTGACACAAATAACTCCTTTGTGGGTAATGAAAACAATTTAATGGTGTGGTCTGAAGGAGAAAACAGTATTACTCAAGCTATTAACACCAGGGGACTTTTCACTGACCTATTGCAGTGACCTGCAAACTGTGCTTCCAGTATTACTGCACTCTTGAGGAAGCATGGAATGAAGTTCTGCCCAAAAATATTTTAGAGAATGCTTCATATGGAAAGACATAAAGAAAAGCAGAGAAATATAAGTAGCTATAAATGAGAAGGGAGAAGGGACTTGTAAAATTAGCCTGATGACAAGGTTTACTAGTTTCAAGCAGAATGTTACCTATCTGAATTGGACACAGGAGCCTATCATTATAGCATCATGAAAATAAAAATTGTATGCAGTTCTGCAATATTGTGTTTTGAGATTCTCTAATAAGACTGGAACTTTCAAGGAAACACAAATTAGACAGCATTTCTAACCTTAATTGGAGCAATGTGATTCGTCATTCTCTACTGTCCCTTTATACAGCTGAAACATCTTTAAAATGCCCTTTTTAACATGAGAATTTGTCTGGAAAGTCTTTTTGATATCTTTTACAATCAATAAACTTACAATCCTGAATTCGTTTATTTTCTTACTGGACCTGTGGTACTGGGAAATTGATTGTATTTTGTAATAGCAGGCTAAAATTTGCTTACTTGAAGCTGAGGGGATTGGAGCCTACTCACCTTGTTTAGAAATGAGCCCTCTTATGTGAAGCCTTGGTAAGAGTAATGACAGGATTGCGGCTGCGTGGAATTGGTAGAACGTGTCCTGTCGCTGTGTTTGTATACCTTGTTTGTATATATTGGTAGTATTCCTGTAACAAGCAAACTCGCAGAAACTTCCCAGTGGATAAAGTATCCTTTTCATGGCGTGGCGAATTCATTGCCCCTACTTTTTTCTAGAAATACGATTTTTCCTCAAGTAAACACATGTTGAGTTTATCAAAGCCTACATTTTCTTTTCTTTTTATAAAACCTTGAATATGTATTCTGGAGAGGTTTTCCTAAACCGTTTTGATTTCTAGTTTAGAGTGCATAAAAAGGTTTGAACATAATTGAAAAGATTAATTGATTTTGGTAATGATGGACCGACACAGTGCAGGATAAGAAACATACAATTTTTTCACTGCAGTTTTCTTTTCTTTTCTAGTTCAAAAGGTGCTTATTACTGCTCCTGACTATAATCCTAGTCCCTTTCATGCTTGACAGATGTATAGTTTACACGGTCTTTTTACCTACCTGCTCTCTGAGTAGTGTGGGAGGTGGAAGTGGGATAAAGTGTGGGATAAAGTCTGAGTGTTTGATTCTAGTTCTGCTTTCCAAGGAAGAAATTCAATTTCTCTACACCTCAGTTTCCTCACCTGTAAAAGTCATAATACAAAGTCCTCCTAGAGTATATTCTTATGAGTCAATGAAATACAGGCAGAATGCTAACAAGAAGCTTAAACAATGTATATAATGGCCACTTAGAATTTATTTAGTGATTTAAAAAATGTTTTTCAGTGTTCTTCCCATTGATTTGACTTATCCATCCAATAACCCTAAGCAGTAGAAGGACAAGTATTCTTAGCCTCATTTTATGGATCAGGAATAAATAAAGCCTGGAGAAGTGACCAAATTTGTTAATGTGAACATTGGGCCCAGAGCTCAGGATTTAAATAGTTTTTACAAATATTAAAGTGCTTTGGCAGCAGAATTTAAATGAAGTTTAAAATCTTTATTGTTTTTGTTATTGTGGGTGTAATTTGCTTGTTTCTAAAATGTACACATTGTAGAATTTATGGTTTAGAAAGTGGAAGTCCCCCTTAGTTCTCTCTTTAGAGATTTTAGAACCAGTGTTAACAGGTTAATATGCTGTTTTGCAGACACTTTCCCTGCAAATAGTAAAAGACTCCGGCGGGATGGAGCAGATATGTGTGTGTACAGTACTCACACACAGAGTAATGATTTTTGTATAGAAATGTGTTCTTAATAGTCATAATAGTTCTCCATCTTTTCTCACTTGACAACATATGAATATTTTTTCATGTCTCTGTAAACATATGTCTAATTCTCTTCAGTGGCTTTATAAGGTTACATTGTATTCCACACTGACTGATGATATTTTATGAGCTATTTCTAATTTTTTGCCTTAAAATATCCCTGCAATGAGTGTCCTTTTATATACATATCTGAGTGTTCCTGGGTCTATTTTTGTGAATTGTATTTATTCAAGAATTAGTAGGTCAAGAAAATACAAGTTTAAAATTTTGTTAAGCTCTCTCTAAATTGTCCTCCAAGAGACTGCATCAGTCTCCACTCCCATAAACAGTGCCGTAAATATTTCTCCTTATGCTTTCCATAAACATCAGGTTTCTATAATTCACATACCTTTAAATGAAACCTTTCTGCTGCAGCACAAGGCATTTGAAAAGACAAGAGCTATCTGTCTGTCAACACCTGTCAGCAAACCAAGGGCAGGAAGCATAGAAGAGTAAATTAAAGCTGACAGGGAAGTGAGCACATGTTAAGCTGGAAATTGAGATATCTGGCCTCCATTCTTATTCATTCATTCATATAACATTTCCTGAGGTCTGAAATGGGCCAGGCCCTCTTTAGACCCTGGGAACAGAGTGATGAGCAAGACAAAGTCCCTGCCTTCATGAGCTTGCATTCTAGTGTAGGTGAACCATCAACAAATAAATTAGAACAGAATGTCAAGAATTATTAAGACCTCTGATAACAAAGTGGGGAGAGGGGTAAGGGTGGCAGGATGAAGGTAGGGAGGCTACTTTAGACTGGGTGGTCATGGACTTCTTAAATAGAAACCCAAATGCAAGGTAGACTGAGCCCACTGGTGACCTGGGAGAGCCCATCCAGGCAGAGCTGGCAACAGCTCTCCAAAAGGCCTGAGAAAGGAGCCAGCTTGATGGGATCCAGGAATAGCCCCAAAGCTGCACTGACTTTTGATTTGCCAGAGAAGATAATTGGGCTACTTACTTTCTTTATAGAATGCCATGTGTGGACAAATGAACTTGTGAAGCACTTAGGTCTCTTTAGAAGAGTGATGTTATTAGCATAGGGTAGGATTTTAACCACTAAAATCCAACAGCGAGTCTCTGCCAACACCCAGCAGGTGTGGTGTTACATGCAACCCCACAGCTCAAGACTGTCCTTGTTGAAACTTATACCAGTGCAGAATAGACCCACTGCACCTCCAGCTTGGAAAAGTCTAGATCAACACACTCTCATGACTGGCAGGTCCTTCTTCCTACTGTTTTGCCTTATAAGAACCCAGTTCATTAAATGTGTTTTAATACCATTGGAGAGAAGAAATCACAGTTGAAAAAAGAGGTTTGTTGGACGGTGGTCACAAAGAGAAACTTCCACTTACTAAGCCTGGGAAGTTTCTTGGGTATTTAAGAATGGTACACCACCCCTACTCAGGATTCCAGAGTGGGCTGAGAGCAGGAGATGAGGCACAGCTGTGTGGAGGGCAAAAGAGGAGGGGACAAAAGAGAAAGGCAGTTTTAAATGTGAAGGTGAAGACAGGAGTTAGATTTTCTGCAGGCCAGAGCCTCCACAGGCATTGCACTTGTGGCTCAGCGCTGTCTTCACCCCAGGCTTGGTTGACTTTTAGCAGCATGAAGACCAAGGCGGGAGCTCACTTTCTCTTCGGTACTTGGTCCTCGTTCTTTCAGACCTCATCTTTTAAGGGGAGGATTGAAATTGCCTTGGCAGAAAGCTTACAGAGACTGAACCACTGTTTATCAGGTGACTTTCATTTCCTGCACTCTAATTCTTCCATGTCTCAACATGTAGGGAATCTTTTTTTTCTTCTTTGCTCTCCTCCAAGAGTCTTATGTAAGAAGGCTCAAACAAGAAAAACCTCCTTGTGAACAAAACAGCACCCCTGGAAGACTTTGAAATTCATGCCAAATGTGATCTTGAACTTGAAATTCAAACATAGGACTGTATGTTTATCTTCTACTTCTGAAAAGAACTCCCAAGTCTACCCTCATTTACCTACATAAAGAAAAAATGTGCTTACTTATAAGTACTTTAACAGATAAATTTTTTTAAGAAGACAATTTTTAAGAGTTCTATGAATAAGCAGACTGATGAAGTTTATAATTTGCGCTAATACTTTTTGTTTTATCAAAATGAAAACTAATCTACTTAAGTGCCTTTCTTTTAAAACATCTTTTTGAACCTATAACGTATGGAGCTAAAAGAAATATAAGGAAGATGATTTCTGCTTGTTATTTGCATGATTAAAATTCAGCTTGCATAACCATATGTTATACGTTTGTTTCAAGCTCTGGGAACTTTTTGGCTTTTGGCCAGTGACTGAATTTCTTTTGTTTGGGGCTCTAAAATTATAGCAAATGATTGATCCAATAGTGGTGGTTATGAGTTCTCTAGAAGGAACTATGTATTTCAGTTTCTTGCCCTATACTTAAATGTAGAATTCCACTTACTGTATTCAATATACTCTTGATTGCAAAAACAGGAACCAACTCACCTCAGCTTAAGTGAAAAAGGAGAGGAACACTAGTGTCTCATAGAACCCAAGGGTGTGGAGATTACCATGCCTAAGGAACATCCTGGAACCAGGTGTTGCAAAGCCCTGTGTTTGTTATTCAGGAAATTATCTCTATTCACTTCTCATCTGAGTTTCTTTCCAAGTGCTAATTTTATTCTTCCTTTGTAAACTTTTTTTTTGTCCTCCTTCTTCTGTTTATGTTGTACAAAACATGGCAGCTAGTAGCTCCTAAGTGTATATATTGAGGTCTCTCTCTTTCTCTCATTTGCAAAATCTCTGGAAACAGACTCCACTGCTCCAGTCTGGAATCAGATGCCAACCCTTAGATCATTCAAGTTTGTCCAGAGTTAGGGTCCGGGGAGGGAATTATGATCAGACTGTCTCGGGTGCTTTGAAGTTAACAGTTTTGGTCAGGAGTGGAAATCAGATTTGTCAGGAGCCTCACCTGTGTAGCCATATGAATGGAGGGATATGTGTTTGTATAGCCACATGTGAGAGAGTTTGATTGAGAGGGGTGTGCAGATAGAAGCAGTTACCATAGAAGGGGGAATCTTTGACTTGTAGGTGTCTATCTTATTTTTTATTTTTAGTTTTTCTAGTATAATATTGAATAGAAGGTGTCAATTTTAATCTCAAAACATGAAGTTGTAACATTAAATTACCTGAAAGTATAGACATAGATGCTTGGAGACTGACTGGAACCATTGAGAATTTCCTAGACGCTCACGGGGGTTTCATTTATTTTTCTTTTCCTCCAAACAACAAATTCCACAGTGAAATCCAGGGACTCTCCAGATTTTTAGTTGTAATGAGTTTTTTTGTTTCAAAATGTTTTTAATGATGAGTAGAGCAAACCTTAGCTTTCACAAGGTGCCATTGGTTGTCCTTGTAAACCTCTCAAGTAAATATTTTCATGATTATGCTGTGTTTTAAGTAGGATTTAATATGTATCACAAAAACGGGAAATGGAGTTTCAGGAATTCATTTTTGATCTGTGATCTAGAAGGAAAGGACCCCTCAATGAATACATAATATTTTCATTGCCAAAGGCTGGATAACTGTTGAAAACTGAAGGGCTGGTTACCATTTGAGGTAAAAGTTCTAACTGTTTCACAAGGAAATTCCAGTGAGCATCTACGTATGTTGTAGACATGAGGATCAAGGCTTTGGCTTGCTCAGAAGAAGGTCTACAGTAAATAACACTTTTCTGTATTTCTGTTTCTTCTTTGGTAAAAACCGACCACTGTTTTCAAGAAATGGGGTTTCTATTCCAGTAATCTTTGAGCAAAAGACTGTGTTCCTGACGAGGAATGCAATACTTAATTACACTACAAAATCCTGGCACAGTGTTGACTCCTTTGATTATATTTTTTTCTTAAACAAAATTATTGTTTTAAAGAGACATCTGCTTCACTTTGAAGAATATGCAACTTAATCCCCTGTCAAAGTCTGAGGATGCCATTTGTTTTCACTGTTAGAGAATAAATTATTCAAAAAATTTTCCTCATGAAATGGCATTTCTTTGGTCTTAAACATTCACAAAATCTGAGGAAACATTTCCTTGTATCTTTATTATAAATTTGGTCCTTTTGCGTAGAAGTTGTTTATGGAAGTAAGTGGGTTCTGACTGATACATCTAGATTGTTTCCTCTTTAGAGTTTGCAGGGAGCCTACTCATTCATCTGCTGTTGTTGGTTTTTGTTATTGTTAAAAGTCTACTATAAGTTTTTTTAAAAGAGATTCTTAAGCTAGATATTTGATGCTTTGTTACAAATTTTTGGGTGATGATATTTAATTCTAAGACCAGCACATATTTGACAATTGTCACTTTATCTTTGTCAATTCGTATAGCCTGTGAAATTGCACTAATGACATTCGTTTAGTTTTGGTGCTTTTGGTTTCTTCATTAACACAAATGCTAATAGCAGCAAGCACTGGCCAGGCACAGTGCCTCATACCTATAA
The DNA here is from genome assembly GCA_963573385.1 of Cacajao melanocephalus. Lineage (NCBI taxonomy): Eukaryota > Metazoa > Chordata > Mammalia > Primates > Pitheciidae > Cacajao > Cacajao melanocephalus. The sequence continues at coordinate 14,796 of CAUYLG010031617.1, read as the reverse complement.
TTCCAGCACTTTGGGAGGCCAAGGCAGGAGAACTGCCTGAGCCCAGGAGTTTGAAACCAGCTGGGCAACATAGAGAGATCCCCATCTCTACAAATAAATAAATAAATAAGCCAGGCATGGTAGCACACACCTGTGGTCCCATCTACTTGGGAGGCGGAGGAGGGAGGAGTGCTTGAGTCCAGGAGTTCAAGGTTGCAGTGAGCTGTGATTTTGCCACTGCGCTCCAGTCTGGGAGACAGAGCGACACCCTGTTTGAAAAATAAAATAAAAGCAAACACTTATATAATTGTATTTGCCAAGAGCTTAAATAAGCACTCTATAGATATTTACTTATTTAATTCTTATATGAAATGTGTTTTATCATCATTCCTATCGTAGGCAGAGAAGTTACATAACTTGCCCAAGGTCACACAGTAATTGGAAGAGCTAAGATTTGAGTGCACTTTGGTCCTAGGATGTGCACCTAACCCTATGTCATATTGCGGTGTTGTCATGTTCATTTTATTTATTATTTATTTATTTAGAACAAGGTCTTGCTCTGTCATCCAGGCTGGAGTGCAGTGATCATAGCTCACTGTAACCTTCAACTACTGGGCTCAAGTGATCCTCCCACCTTAGCTTCTTAAGTAGCTAGGAATACAGATGTGTATCACCATGCCCAGCTAATTGTTTCTACTTTTGTGCAGAGACAGGTCTTATTATGTTGCTCAGGCTGGTCTTGAACCCTTGGCCTCAAGTCATCCTCCAGCATTGGCCTCCCAAAGTACTGGGATTACAGGCATCAGCTACCATACTCAGTCCACATTTGTTAATTCAGCAAACATTATTGAGCTTAATCTAGGAGACCATAAAAAATCAGACATGTCTTTTTCCTTAAGGACCTATGGTCTGTGGTGCAAAAAATTTGGAAAACAGATCATTATAAAAACACATAATCCTAATTTTTATAATAAACACTGGGAGCTCTGGGAGCACGCAGAAGATGCATATGATCTAGCCTTGAAGATCATGTGCTTGGTTTCCACACCAAATGCTATCTAAATGGTGCCAGTTTCTTAATCTATGAAGAGAGACTGTGATAATACCTACTTCAAAGTGTTGATGTGAGGATTAAATGGCAGAATGCATAAGAATGGTTTCAACGGAACCCTGCACAATAAGTGTAAGCTACCGTTTTCATGAGACAGCACTGAAACCTTCGGTGGTGTATGAGAACCTGGATTGTGGACCTATAAGGCATGTTGAAGGCAAAGAGAGTTGCAGGGACAAAGCCCAGAAATGAAAGACAGCATGGCCAGTCTGGGGCACTGCAAATGACCAGACAGGAACAAGGGGTCAAAGGAGAGGTTAGTTAGAGGAGCAGGGAGGCAGGCGGGTCAGTCGGGGAGAAGTCATGAAGACCTGCCTATCTGGCTGTGTCCTTTGGCCGGAATTCTTTGAAGCAAGGAGGTAGCTCTGTCAGACTTATATTTAAAATAAAGACCATTGATCACACTGTGGAGAATGAATTAGAGTGGCTGAGACTGGAGACAACATTTGGCTATTAAAGTAATTGAGACTCGAGATGATAGTGGTCTGATGTAATCACCATCAGAGGGATAGGATAGTTAGAAAGAAATGGATGGATTAGGGAGATAACTGAGGAGGCAGAATCAATGGTGCTTACTTATTGTTCACATGTTGGGGTGGGGAGAGGGAAGTCAAGGATGATACCCAAATTTCTAGCCTGGACAACTGGGTGCACAGTGATGCTCTTCACTGTAACTCAAAGCATGTAGCCTGTATATGAGTGCAGATTCTGTAATCGTTGAGAATGGGACCACAAGAAGATGGTGGAGTATACCATGCAAGAGGGTGATCTGCGAAAGAATCCACCATGGATCCCCGTTTCATTGCTGGCCTGGCCGACACAGATTTCTTAGCATTCATGCAGAGAGGCTAATGGCTAGAGTATTGGCACAGGGCTGTTGGCAACAGTCATCCTCACCCTCAGATACCTCTTGCCCCAAGGGATCCCCTGCTTGTCCCCAACCCCCAAGGACTGCTTTTGTGGAAGGTGAATACAGCCTATGTCTCCAGGAGCTGGCCTGTGCTTGTTATGCCCCAATACATGCTAGAACTGTGTTTTGCAGAGCTCTAGTGTTCTAAGGAGATGTTTTAATTACATCACATTTTACCAGTAGGAACCATAGGTGCCATCTACTTAAACCACTTCAGGATATTTCACAAGTAGATGTCCTAGAAATGAATTATGTATAATCTAAGGATACCATTTCTGAATTGCATCATTTTTCTTCCACCACCGAATAACAGATACCCTGGTTTTTGTGCAAATAGGAACATAAATATCTCCTCAGAGATGGAAACCATATACCCTTTGATTTTGCAATGGCCCAGAAAAAAGTGGTATATAAAAGAAAGTGAAGTTTCATTACAGTACACACAAACTTCTAGTCTTACTACCCTTCTGTTTCTTTATCTCATTACCACCATTAGTATTTCAACCTTTCTTTTCAGTGTCAACAAACTTATGAATATTATTTATGTGTAGGCATGTAATAACATATGTAATAAAGACTTGTGAATGCACCGTATTTTCAGGTTTTGTAATGAGAAACTGCTGCCTAAGTTTGGCTGTATACACACTCCTCTGTTGACTCTATCAGAGTTGATGTCATCTTGTTTTTTTTTTTCTAATGAGAAAAGACTCCAAATTCTTACTGGCCCCAGACTGGCTCAGAACCTGCAGGGAAGCATACCTGCTGGCTATGTGGGATCAGCCTAGGGGAATTTTCTTTCTTTAAATAATTAAAGTGTGATATTCATATCAAGTGTGGTTTTAAAATACTAAAGTGATAAAGTAAGGTTTTTCCCTTTAGTGATAAATTATTTTTTTCTTAAGAATATAAGGCTTTTGGATATACCAACTACACTGAGTAGATCATTATACAACATATATATGTATCAGAACATCCAACTGTAAAACATAAATATGTACAATTACAGTGTATCCATTTAAAACAAAAATAAATAGGATTTTAATTTGCAGGATAAGATTAGCTTTCATTGTGTTATTTGCTAATATTTACTTAGCTTCAGTCTTCTAATCTATAAAACGGAATTAGAAAGGACAGAAATAACGGGTAAATTTCAGAACAGTGATTTTGTTTTGTTTTGGTTTTCCTAAAGGCTATTTCAGCTTGAGAGAGAACTATGATTTTAAGATTTTGTTCTGATTTTCTAAATTAAATTTCAAATAAGTTATTACAGTTGATTGAAAATGAAATTCTTATTCTTCCCAAGGACATGGCATATATTTGAGAAGAAAGGAACATGCCAGTTTTAAACAGAACTTTAAATGTCATTTTCTAGCCACCTTCAGAAGATTGGAAATATTTTATAAATGAGTGGTTTTATATTATACGTGAATTTATATTGGTTAACTATTTTAATGTTTGATGACAAGTTTTATATGCTCAGCAAAATGTGTGTGTGTGTGTGTGTGTGTGTGTGTGTGTGTTTAAAGACGGGGTCTATGTGTGTGTGTGTGTGTGTGTGTTTAAAGACAGGGTCTCACTGTGTCACACAGGCTGGAATGCAGTGTCGCAATGATGACTCACTGAGGTCTTGACTTCCTGGACTCAAACAATCCTCCCAGCTCAGCCTCCTGAGTAGCTGGAGCTACAAGCATGTGCCACCATGCCTGTCCAATTATTGTATTTTTTTGTGGAGACAGAGTTTTGCCATGTTGCCCAGGCTAGTATTGAACTCCTGGGCTCAAACAATCTGCCCACCTTGGTCTCCCAAAGTGCTGGATTACAGGCGTGAGCCACCACACCCAGCCATGTAGAATGGGTTTCTAAGCAAAAATTTTTTTTAAAAAGTGGTATTCATACAACACCGGTAAATTAAACAAATTAACTCAATTTACATTTTGTGATAAGGTTGCTAGTTAAATAAAGAGAATGCTCTAGAAAGTATGTAGTATGTGGATGTCAAGAAGGCCTTTGATAATTGAATGCAATGTTCTGTTGACCAAGAACTGTGGGCAGGGTGCTAGAACAGTCAGGAGATTCATCAATAACTGAACAGTTACACCTGAAGATAAGACAAGATTTTTGTCAATCTAGCAAGAATCTCAAGGAGTGCCAGAGAAGTCTGCAGTTGGTCTATATTTCTTGAGCAAAATAGTAATATTGGACTTGGAGAAGATATTTTAAAAATTGCATATAAGTGGTAAAATATGTGGGAAGAATAGCTAGTATGTAGGTTGGAGGTTCCAGATCTAAATAGCCACCAGCGGAGTAGAATGATATGCCAAAACAAGCAAGAACGGCATTTTAAGAGAGTAAATATGCTCATTATTTAGATAATACACACACATACACGTTTGCGAATCATAACTACACAAAGATGAGTAAGACCTTCTTGATAACAGTGCATGTTCTGGAAAAACAAAAGACTTAAGGGTTTCTGAGAACCAGAAATGCTGTGGGGTAGATGACATCATGCCAAGTGGTTGTCCAAAAAGGGAAATGCAATTGCAGGCACGTTAATCAAAGGTGTAGAATCCAGAGTTGGAGAACATATTGTTTTGCTTTCTTTGCACACAAGTCAGTCCATGATGCATCTTAAGGCCAATTCTGGCCATCATATTTTAAGAAGAATTTAGTCAGTATAGTAGGCACCTGTAGGAAGGTAACTGGAGTTTTGAAGGATCCAGAACAGATGAAGGAATTGGGAAAGTGTCACCAAAGAAGAGAAGAAATGACATAGCAGTTCTCTTAAAACATTTTAAGAATTGTTACCTGGAAAAGGAATTCTATTTCAGAGGTCTGGAAGTTAAAATTAGGACCAAGTAGAAGTTACAGAAAGAATATTTTAGCTCATTGTCAGAAGACTTTTCTAAAAATCGGAGCTACTCACGTCGAGCTGGCAGCCTGGTGCAGTGGGGTAAATTCCTTGTGGGAAGTGTTAGGTAGATGCTGATGACCCTCGTGTGTAGTGCTGTTTAGGGGATTCCTTCTAGCCTTACTACCCTTCTGTTTCTTTATCTCATTACCACCATTAGCATTTCAGCCTTTCTTACTTTACTAACCTTACTAGGATTGGAGGATGGATAGATACCCTCTAAGAATTCTTGCAAGTCTCAAAGTCTGTGATTTTACCAAAAAAAAAAGTTTATGAGATTTATTGCTAAGACTTTTTATAAGAATGGGATGATGACCTGATCTCATTTTAACTAGGCACAAACATTAAATACTTTAATTGCATGAGTATGTATTATAAATCATCTTGTACACACACATACAAAGAAAAGGAAAGCAGTTTTGCCAAAGGCCCCATGAAATACATTTGTTCTGGCTGGACTAACTAGAATTGCCAAGCAAACAAGATGATTCATTATAAAACCTCTGTTCAATAAAAATGGACCCATAGGAACCGTAAAATTGATTTTCCAGGGTATAGTAATGTCACTTCTGCTCATCTATCTTCTCATTTGCTATCGACTCCCACCTGGTTACCTAAGGGTCAAATTCTATTCCATTAGTATTCAGAGGTCTTCCTGCACTTGAGCAAATAGCTACCTGTATCTACAGGTATTCATTTATGCACTCATTTGATCATTTACTCATTAATTAATATTGATTAAATGCCTGCCTTATGACAGGCACTGTGCTACACACTGGAAATATGAAAGTAAATGTTACCAATATATAGTCTCAATCCCTGATATCTATATGACCTAGTTGAGAAAGTGGACATGAAAATTAAAAACATATATTTGCATCGTGGTTAGGCTGTACTAGAGGCATGCTGAATGGCTCAGTCTCAGCACACCATTTCTGCCATTCAGGTCTTTTTCACTTAGCTGCATCGTTATAACAGCTTTGTTATAAGTGACTAAATTTATTTTTAAAAAGTCAACACCCTCTGGAATTACTTAGAAAAGAATAGCTAGTTTCTCCATCTCACTTAGCTCTGGTTTCTAAGAATTTTTCCAGCTCTTCCCAGGTTCTTGAGTTTGATTCTGACCGTCTTTAAAGCTGGAGAGCAGTGTCAACCGCAAGAATGGCTGACATGTAGAGCCTTACTCTGCACCAAGCACTGTTCTGGACACCTTGGGTATCGTAAGTCATTTAGCTCTTACAGCCACCCCTGCATCTGTGTATTCTTATTATCTCTGTGTGATGGACAAGGTAACTGAAGTACAGGTGGGCTAACAGGTTAAATACACTTTGCCTAAGGTCACCCATAAGGAAGTGATAGATTTGGGATTTGAATCCAGCAATCTGGCCCTAGAAGCCACAATGCTAAAACACTGTGCCATATCGCCCCTCTGACCAATGCTGTTCTAGGTTTTCAAGTGTCAGACCCTAAGAGGTCTTTTCTGGAGTAATCAAGCTAATGATCGTGGTGATGACCCAAGGCTAGATGGCTTATATCGATTCTCTTACTCAGTCCTTACCAATCCCAGGATTTATTGTCTCTGTTTTACAGATGAGGAAATGAGGCTTAGGGAGTATTACCCAAGTTTACCTAACTAGTAAATCTTTTTCAGTGTTTCTATATCATTACGTAAAAATGCCAAGTGAGTCGTTGTATATAATAATAAACACATTTGTTTCAGGAAAATAAAAAGGAATATGTTGAAACTGGAAGTTTTAATGTTTTTCCTAGTGGGTAGTGGAAAAGCCTAAAGGACATGAATATGAACTTTTTGTTATTTGAGTCTCATGATGTCTTTAGTGCCACAGTTTAAGAGAGATGGTGTACATGTTCCCATTACTGAATTTAGGGTATTTGATTTCTCCCATATCTTCGACCAAAGCAGACAGTCTCTAATTCAAAGACAGAAACATTTAAACTTTGGTCTTTTTCAGCCTCTGTATTTATGTAGTTTAGAAGTTTCTTCATTGATTAACAATTTATAAAATCTTTATTGTTGTTTACACATTTTGACTTATTCATCTCATTTGTTTACTAGGATAGTACAAGTAACTTTTTAAATAGAAGATTCTTTCAAACTATGACATAATGTGGTGTCAATATATTTGATTTACCCAAATGTGGAAACCCATGGCCTATAAGAAGAGCTTCACACTCTTCTGTTCAAAATTAGAAGAGAAACCCTAGCTGCAAGCCACTTGGCAATAACAGTTTCTTTGGGTGAAACGTGCATCAGAAGGTGACCCAACTTGTTGTTATTATACCAAGGGATGGTGCCTTGCTGTATTTATATGTTATATATTTGGCCAGAGGGGTAGAGGGACAAATTGAGAGTGCTTCTTTTCTCTAATAATTCAATTCTTGCAACTCCTTCATGACCCTGCCCCTAAACCCTATCTTCTTCATCTTGTTGTCTTCAATTACCTCAACCTGTGATATCTTAAGTTCCTGACTCATTCATCTATTCCATTTATACAATTTGTGTCATTTACTGCCTATGGCAGCTATTTCTATGTGAATGCCTATTTTGAGTTACTAGAGGGCAAACACTTGGAGGGAAGTTATTGTCTTTCAAACCATCTTGACTTCCCAACACTTATTACAGAGATTTATAAATGAGTTGATGGTTGTAGGAAGAAACAAGAAAAAGCACATTAGAATTTTGTATCAGTGTTCCTAGATGGGGAGGGGGACTGTTTATGGCTGACACAGATTGGAACTGTGACTGTCCTTTCACGGGGGATTGTGGTGGATCGGCAGTATAGCACTGTTTGTGCAGACGGCCTTTGTATTTGAGCTTGCTGCATGCTTTCTAGAACAAAGTGATAGAAACTCATTTCAGTCAAATTTTCAACAGGAGCAATGCCTTAATAGGGAACTGTGTTTCTGCCTAAGGGCCTGGAATGTTCAGTATTTCTCTAATGGGAATTTTTACCAATACTCTATTTTATTGACTCTGAATTACCTGTATAACATAAAGCAAGCATGTATCTCTAAAGTGTGTGTGTGTATATGTGTATGTATATGTATCATACAGTGTAAAGACAGTAATCAGTTATATGTTTTAAGATTTAATTTAGCTTATTTTATTTTTTTAAGATGGAGTCCTGCTCTGTCACCCATGTGGGAATGCAGTGGCACAATCATAGCTCCCTTCAGCTTCAAACTCCTCGGCTCAAGCCATCCTCTCACCTAAGCCTCCCGAGTAGCTAGGACTACAGGTGTGAGCTACTGCACCGGGCCAACTTATTTTCAAATACAGAGGTATAAGGGATATCTGGAGTGGTGGGAATAACTGAGGGGTCTTGAAGAAATAACCAAAAGACCAGAGACAGACTAATTCTACTCCTTACTGGAACTGGCAGGGTCTTACACAAGGTGAGTTTCACTGTTGGAGAGGAGACTGTTGGAACTTCTTCTAAATATTAGCAAGGGTAAAGACGGTTTCAGTGGCCAAGATTAAAAAAAAAACAACTACAAATTAAATTGCTCTAAGTCTGGAATTGCCTATAAAATAATCAACTATATATTGGTGAAATAGGCTTTCCTGAGTGACCCATGAGCCACATGAATCAGTGTGCTCATGATAGTGCCTTTTAAATTCCAGACAATCAACTTGCAAAGCTTGGGAACAGAATTGGCTATTGGGTAAATCCATAAGGTGGGTCTCCTGTAGTGCTGTGGCCTTGCACTCACCTGGGGATAAGGTAAAAGTGATCAGGGTCAATTGCTTGAGAAATGTTCCGTCTGAAAACAGTACAATGGAATGAGTCATTCTACATGACATCCTGGCAGGGAGCACATTTAATTTTCCATTGCATTACCTCTGTGTTTCCTTTCTGACATTTCAGCTCTCCTTTGCTGCCTCTCTGAAAGTTGAACACCTACTTAGCATCTGGTCTGATCAGGTGTTGAGGATCCAAGCTGAAAAGGGCAGTGTTTCTGCCCTTGAGGTGCTCTCAGTCTAGCTGGCCAGATAGACGGATAATCCACTGATGGTGTCTGATATGACAGTGTGTAGAGTGTGCTGTGGAATGGGGATTTGCACACAGGTGACAAGTGAGCTGGCTTTCAAAGAATGAGGAGGAGGTCACCAGGCACTAACAGTGGTGGGGGAGAACATGAATGAGGGATGTTCTTCCTCATTCAGCTAATTTGCCTCTTTCCCTCCTCCCTTGGCCTGCCCTCTCTCGGGGTAGTGTGTTTTTATATCTAATTAACTAGAATAGGGATGTATTTATTTGGACAGAGGAAATGCAATTACCAAGGGGTTCGGATACTCAATACTTGGCAAGTCCAGTTACAAACAGGTTGCCTTTTGAAGAGAATCAGAACAAGAGAGACATCCTAGCTATGAGAACAGGCTGACCTTGACCAAGAACTTTTCTCCCTGGGAATTGCATAGGGTCCTTCTAGACATCCCTGGCTCCGAGGACATTCTTTCTTCTGAGATGTCATTGCCTTCAGTCAGATTTCAGTAAAGGTTTTACAGGGGTGGGACTATAAAGCTCTGTATGGTGACTTTGGTTTAGGGCTTAACTCAAAGAGCAGCCTTCTCCCTTTGGATTTTTATGGGATACCTTAATGGCCTTGCCCTGTACTGCTTGCCCTGTCTGTCCTTGCTTTCCTTCCCTTGCTGTGTCTTACATGTATTCTCTTTATGTCCTGTGCCTTACTTGGCCACTTTTTGCTTTCCTCCTTACTCTACTCCCATTCCCTCATATTCCTTTTGTCAAACTTTGAAAGTTTGCTTAGTACAAACTAAGAAAACATTTTCAAATAATATTTCTTTTTCTGTATGCATATTTTATTCATCATAGTATGTTATTAACCAAATTGTGCCTTACCAATAATTTTTTTCTTAAGCATGAGCCTGACATGATCTTTTATAAGTTCCTATAGGCCCATGCCATTCATTATTTCCCAGTGACATTTCCCAGAAGCCTCTGGAGTGTATCACAGATGAAGGTACACTTTTTTTTTCCCCAGCAGAAGGATCCTTCAATGGGACGGAAGCAGATATGGTCATCAAACTTTTGGATTGGCAGATGAGTCAGAGATCTGGGTTTGTATAAACTCCAGCACTTCCCACTTTCACCTGAGCATGAGAATCCCTTGGGGAATTTGGTAGACATTCAGATTCTTGGGCCCCATTCCAGATTCATGGAATCGGAATCTCTAGCGGGGAACTAAATAGCACACCTTATACATGGAAGGTACCTGTAGATGAATTAAATGGGCAAAGTTCCCAATTTCAAGTTTACTTTCCAACTGGGGTAAAGACAACAAGCAAATCAGTCCATCCACCAATCAACCAATAAGCCAAAAAAAAAAAAAATTGTAGAGAGGGATACAAGGAAATCAAGCAGAATAACATTTTAGAGAATGGCTGGGCTCGTTACTACTTTATATGGCACAAAGGAAAACCCCTCCAAAGATATCCCCTTGTGGCTGAGACATAAACTATGAGAAGGAGCTGAGGAAGTCAGGAGCTAGGGTTAGAGGTTATGTCCACCTTGTGTACCTGTGTCCTGAGGGTTAGCACTAACGTTGGTTCCTGGTGGGGGCTTAATAAATACTTCTTGGATGATGCATGAAGTCCTTGGACAGCAATGTCATACCCATAATCTGAACAATGGAATCAATGGAGTGCTCTTGAAGTTCGAAGGATTTACTAAATTAAGAGAAGTTGCTATCACAAATAGAATATTTGCAGAATATCTGAGGAAATTCTGCAAGAAGCAGAATTCCCGAGGAAAAAGAGAAAATGAAGAAAAGTGTATAAAGGAGAACATGTGAGAAAGGAGGCCTCGGGGGCCGTGGATCAGCTAAGGAGCTGAGGAACAAGGAGAGGAAGAAAACAAGTCCATGCTCGCACCTCTGGCCTATGTCCTGCTGTTCAAGGATAATCAGTAATTATTGCCATATTCTTGGGATTGAACAGTGTGCTCTAACATTGCTTTGTATATTACAAAGTAAACTTTTAAAAAGCCTTTAGAAAACAAAGATGGTGTTATATTACATCCCTTTGAAGAAAATTAGAGTAAATACCAATTCTAACGAGCTTAGGGAAACGTTAGATATGATCAGAAGTAACGCATTTCAGTAGAATTTGAATGGTGCTGTGAATCAGACCCCGGCCAAGTTAAGACTATAAATGATTGCCATTTGAATTTTCTCCCCTCTTGGCAGCAGAAAGCATAAAAAACCAAAATGCATTATTGGAGACGCTATTTAAGAATTAGCAGGGTACACTCACAGCAGAATATCTCTACATCTGTGTGTGTGTCTAAGGCTCACTTAGCCTGCTTTTAGTGAGGGCTTGGAATAGAAAATAGAGAGAGAGAGAGAGACGAATGTGTTTTCCTATGTCCTAGTGCCAGTGCCCAGATCTCAGATGAAACTTTGTAACTGAACTATAAATACTTGATAAATAATTATCTCTTCTTCTCCCTCTTCCTCCCCTCCAGCCTCTCTTCTTCTTTTGGTTTAGCTGTTTTTTGTTTGTTTCGATTTTCAGTAGTCATAATGGTCATGTGTTGTTCATCTTTCATGAGAGAGAATGAATTCTTAAAATTAGCCCATGTAGATATGAATTGTGTATTCTTGGTGTCCCTGGATTTATTTAATCTATAAAACAATCTTCTGGCACCTATACCCATGGTAGAAAATGTCCTCTGAACACAAATGGTTGTCTCAAAGCCTTTCAATGTGCCTTCTTCATGATGTCATTCTTCAGAGCTTGGCTGACTTTATTCAGTTGCAGTTCTTACCAGACCTGGTTATTTGCATTTTAAACCAACCTAAATTAGCAAACTGAATGGTCAGCAGTGCCTGTTAGGGGCACAGAGGCCAGTGGTGTGGCTCCATCGTGAGGGCACAAGTGAAGGGCAGCGCTCCAGTGATAATGCCCACTCTGGGGGTAATATGCTCAAGGTGAAGACAATTTGCCAAGAAAAGACAGAGGTGTGATCAGTAGGCTCCACTTCTCAAGGATGGGAGGGTATGCTTCTATTTGAAAGGTTTTTAAGCTTTGGTTATCTGGAAGATGGAGTCATATGGACCTTCATCGTCTGACAACCCCTACCCCATAATACATAACCTGTAGTGACCTCCATCTTCCCCAGCTCCTGTTTTCCGAAGGGGACCAGCCAGAGTTGTGCTCTTGGAGAGAAGGGGAAAATGATCATTTGTGACTTTTGGCTCAGTGTACAGTACAGTATGTTGCCCTGTGCTTTTCATGACTTAATATACAATTAATAGAACAAATTTTAAATTAATAATGCAGTAAAAAACTGCACATTGTACACAATTTTTATTGGTTCCACTTCAAGGATTATGTTGTGGTTTTACCATTGAGTGACTCCCCCAGACTGTTGTGGTGCATTATTCTATTTAGTAAACTGTGGATAAAATTAAGTGAAACTGCCATTAAAAGATTAATTGAGAAAGTCAGTCATGACTTTCGAGTTTCTCGACTTGTATCGATCTCACAGTGTTTCTTGCTGTAGAAATCTAGTGCATGCAAATATATCTGTTGCCAAAATGGAAAGAGGGGTAGTTTTAGTGAGGATGTTATTACTTAAAAGAAAGACATGCTCATGGCAAAAAATTAAGACAATAGTGAAAGATGTAAGGAAGAAGGTAAAAATCATTTGGATCATGTTGCCTAAAGATTATGTCTGCTAGGATTTGGGGATATCTGATCTTTTCTAAGCACACGCATGCACAAATGCCTGCTTAATTTATTAATCAGTTTATTTAATGAATTAATTAATTTAGTCAGAATGGAATCATACTGTGCATAGTGTTTTGTAACCTTTTTTTTTGGTTAAAGACAATATATAATAAACATCTTTCATATCAATATTATTTTCAATAGCTGCATAGTATGTCACTGTTTGGCTAAATCATAATTTTCAGGGGTGTTAGCTGTATTATAAAATTCCTAGATATAGCTGAGTTTACTAAATTTAAAGACTTTCAGATATTACAGTTTACTAAATTTAAGATTTAAAAAAAACAAGTTTTGGCAACCATTCAAAGAAAATGTCAACTAGAAAGGAAAAATAGTCTTGAAAACCTATGGTATTCTCAGAGTATTTCTGACCTAAAAGCTTAGATAAAGTTCTTGTTGAATATTTCTGATATGATTTCATCAAAAATGACAAATACTAGCATGATGAAATAAGTGAAATTCTTCAGACTGTCTGTAAAAATCACATCTATCCTTAAGATATAGCTGTTTAGTGCTACTGACCTGTAATACATATTATTTGTTGCTATTATACATAATTTAAAAATATATGTGAGAGGATATCCATTGGTCAATAATCTATGCTAAAATTTTGCAATCTAGTACTTTTTTTGTGTTCTCTGTATTGTCCCCTATAACCTCTACAATCATTTAGAAAGTTATAGGAGAGTTCTGTTAGCTATTATCATGGACAATTACTTGATTGACTAAATATAAAAGAAAATTAAACTTCTTTCTCAAGAATTCTAAAATTATATTTAGAATTTGATTTAATAAGCATTTACTGAGTACCAACCATCTGTATGACTCTAAACTGAAAATGCAGAAAATAAATAGGTGTATTGATATAGATATGACTGATGAGAAGCATGATTTCAAATTATATTGTGTATCAGATTTAACTGGGGCTCATATTAGGAAGGTAGATTCTGTCATCCTGCTGAGATTTTTCCAATTCAGTAGAGCTACATCAGCAACCAGAAATAAAAACTCAAATACCTAGACCAGTCTAACTATTCTATTGCCATACTTTGAGAATTACTGATCTACATGAAAGAAGTAATAGAAATGTAAATTTTAAAAACACAAGGTAACCTCGAATGTCAAACTATGGAAGAAAAGCAATATAATTAGTGAGGAAACTCCCTCTATGGATTCAGGACACCTACATTTATTTATTTATTTGATTTCTTGTTGCCAAATTTATGTGTGTGTGTGTGTGTCTGTGTGTATTTTATTGCATTTTAGGTTCTGGGGTACATGTAAAGAACATGCAGGATTGTTAAATAGGTACCTACATGGCAATGTGGTTTGCTGCCTCCATCCCCATCACCTATATCTGGCATTTCTCCCCATATTATCCCTCCCCAACTCCCTACCCCGCACTGTCCCTCCCCGAGTCCCCCCCCATAGACCGCAGTATCAGATGCTTCCCTCCCTGTGTCCATGTGTTCTCGTTGTTCAACACCTGCCTATGAGTGAGAACATGTGGTGCTTGATTTTCTGTTCCTGTGTCAGTTTGCTGAGAATGATGGTTTCCAGGTTCATCCATGTCCCTGCAAAGGACACAAACTCATCGTTTTTTATGGCTGCATAGTATTCCATGTTGTATATGTGCCACATTTTCCTGTCTAGTCTATCATCGATGGGCATTTGGGTTGGTTCCAAGTCTTTGCTATTGTAAACAGTGCTGCAATGAACATACATGTGCATGTGTCCTTATAATAGAACGATTTAGAATCCTTTGGCTATATACCCAGTAATGAGATTGCTGGGTCAAATGGCATTTCTGTTTCTAGGTCCTTGAAGAATCACCACACTGTCTTCCACAATGGTTGAACTAATTTACACTCCCACTGACAGTGTAAAAGTGATCCCACTTCTCCACATCCTCTCCAGGATCTGTTGTCTCCAGATTTTTTAACGATCGCCATTCTAACTGGCGTGAGATGGTATCTCAATGTAGTTTTGATTTGCATTTCTCTAATGACCAGTGATGATGAGCATTTTTTCATATGTTTGTTGGCCTCATGTATGTCTTCTTTTGAAAAGTGTCTGTTCATATCCTTTGCCCACTTTTGAATGGGTTT
>CAUYLG010031615.1:0-34097 GCA_963573385.1 Cacajao melanocephalus | reverse complement strand
AAAGGAGTATAAATCATTCTACTATAAGGACACATGCACACGAATGTTCATTGCAGCACAGTTTACAATAGCAAAGACCTGGAACCAACCCAAATGCCCATCGATGATAGACTGGACAGGGAAAATGTGGCACATATACACAATGGAATATTATGCAGCCATCAAAAACGATGAATTCGTGTCCTTCATAGGGACATAGATGAACCTGGAAACCATCATTCTCAGCAAACTGACACAAGAACACAAAATCAAACACCACATGTTCTCACTCATAGATGGGTGTTGAACAATGAGAACACATGGACATAGGGAGGGGAGCACACTGGGGCCTGTTGTGGGGGAAATAGGGGAGGGACAGCAGGAGGTGGCGAGTTGGGGAGAGATAGCATGGGGAGAAATGCCAGATATAGGTGAAGGAGAGGAAAGCAGCAAATCACACTGCCACATGTGTACCTGTGCAACAATCTTGCATGTTCTTCACATGTACCCCAAAACCTAAAATGCAATAAAAAATATATTAAAAAAAAAAGAAATTAGGGAAGGCTTCCCCAAAAAAGGTAGCATTTTTCCTTAAGGTACAGGTCAGATTGAAATACATTGAAATGGTGGAAAAGAGCAAACGTTCACAAGAACTTTTTTAGCAAAGGCACCAAGCTGGGAAAACAGAGATTAACATGCATGCATCCACAGTAATAAAACTTGACCATCAAATTTATAATAGAGTGAAGATGGGGAAGCAAGCAATGGCTGATTTAAAACCAGACCATGGAGAAAGAAATCTTTTTATATTTTTGTTCTTCTATTTTTACTTTTCCACAAAGTAGATTCTTCTGAACAATACCATCAAATTATCCACCAGCCTAATTTTCCAGTAGGAATTTATATGGTAAGATTTTGGTAATATTTTAATAGTACACCTACGTGGTATTTGACCATGACTGTTATGCCTCTCTCCTTGAAACTTTTAGATCTTGTTTGACTAAATCATGGCCCATACTTTTAAGATAAGTGGTCTAAAATATCTTTAAGTTTTTTTGGAAAAGAAGTCATTTAAAAAGGGACTTTTTGCTTCCATAACACAGGCTTGGCTAAGCAATACTATAAATTCTTGCACATGATCTATGGTTCATTTTCAAGAACAGATTCAGAAATCAAGCATATTCTAGTGTGTTAGCATTCCGGAAGCAGTCACCAAGTGCCACACTTGGGAACAGGTTCTCCCGGGGTCCTGTAACCACCTGATGTGTTCACCTTACCTGATGCCTAGACAGAGCCAATTTATCAAGAAAGGGAAGTTGCAATGCAGAGCAAGTCATTCACACAGAGTCAGCTGTGCAGGAGCCCCGGAGTTTTGTTATTACTCAAATCAGTCTCCCTGAGTATTCGGGGATCAAAGTATTTAAAGACAATTTGGTGGGTAAGGGCTCAGGAAGTAGGGAGTGCTGATTGGTTAGGTTGGTGATAGAATCATAGTGGGGGTTAAAGCAAGGTTTGTTTGGTATCTTCTGTTCCTGGGTGGGATTGCAGAACTGGTTGAGCCTGATTAATAGTCTGGGTGGTGTCAGCTAATCCATCGAGTACAGGGTCTGCGAAATATTTCAAGCACTGATCTTAGGTTTAACAATAGTGATGTTATCCCCAGCAGCAATTTGGGGAGATTCAGACTCTTGCAGCCAGAGTCTTCATGACCCCTAAACCATAATTTCTACTCTTGTAGCTAATTTGTTAGTCCTACAAAGGCTGACTGGTCCCAAGGCATGAAGGGGATCTTTTCAGGAAAGGTCTATTATCAGTTTTGTTTCAGGGTCAAGTCATAAACTGAATGCCTTCCCAAGGTTAGTTCTGCCTATGCCCAGGAATAAACAAGGACAGCTTAAAAGTTAGAAGCAAGATGGGGTCGGTTAGGGCTGATCTCTTTCACGGTTATCATTTCCTCAGTTATCATTTTTGCAAAAGCAGTTTCAGTCCCAGATTGGGTTCATATGGGTTGGTACTCATGGCCTGATGTGCCTCCAGAGCACGTGGCCCTCAGAGTCCAACAGTGAAGAGATATCACCTGTCAGGCTTCTATATCCCCTTCTCTATATCTCCTTTACTTCCGATCACAGTGTAAGATAAACCATCATTGGAGATTAATTCTTTGAGATTTAAAATTTGTTTACATAGAGTGTTAGAACTAGAAAAAAAGTCCAGAGGTTCTCAAACTTGAAAAAAAAATTAGTATCACCTGGAAGAATGTTTGAAATGTAGATTCCTGGGCTCCTGTCCAATCCACCGAGAATCAGAATCTCAGGCTCTGCGGAGAGTGAGGCAACCCGTATTTTTTAGCAAGTTCTGATTGATTCTGATGTCACCAACTCAGTGTCTCTCGCAGAATATTCAAGAACTTCAATTCCTTCCTTATACAGATGAGGAAACTGAGGTGCAGAAGTGCTGTTCCTGGACCAAACTGAGGGTCTGGCTGCTATTTCTCACGGGCCAGTAACGAGATGCAGATGAACTGGGGAGGAAGAGAGTTTTTATTTCTGTAACGGGTTTCAGGGAGAAGGCCTGGAAATTATCACCAGACCAACTCAAAATTTAGAAGTTTTCCACAGCTTATATATTTTCTAAGCTATATGTCTACATGCAACTGTGTATTCATCTAAATACATAAGTGATTAACTTCCTTTAATCTATAACTAAGGTCTGAGTCCTGAAGACCTTGCTCTGGAATCTCAGTAAATTTACTTAATCTAAATGCATTCAGGTGCTGAGGTGATTACCCTTAACTTGTCTACTGCTATATCACGGAGGTTTAAGGAGTTTCTTCAGATCCCCAATAAACTTGTTTGTGGAGACCTAGGGAGTTTCTTCAGGCCCACGATAAAACTTGTTTAATCCTAAATGGGTCTTGTTAAGAATTCCTTCACTATTTTGTCATGCTTGAAGGCCCAGGAGAGGTCTAGGCAAAACTCTTGACCGGCTTCTGTTATATCCCAGCCTTTGTATAAGGGCACTGGCTTTTCATATTTAACTTAACCATTCAGTCAGTACTGAAAGAGTTGTTATGGAGGCCTCTGCTTGGCAAGACTTGGCCTTCCACAGTCTTTTGCCTGGGGCATTGTTATCAGGTTAATTGGTGTCAGACCCCAGATTTCTCACTTCTAAATAAGGATGCCCTAACCCTGGGCTTCTCTTTTCAATATTCAAAGTCCCTATTAAATTAGAATGCCTGTTGGAGAAGTCTAATCTGTATCTTAGTCGGGAGGCATCTGAAAACAAAGTCCTGAAGGTACAACCCTTGTCCGTAGTTTCCTTCACTTCCAGAATAGGCTCGGGAGGACTAGCAGCACAACGTCCTCAGGCTGTGGAGCAGGCCCCTGAGTGAGCCAGAGCCCCACTCAGCACAGCGGTGATGGAGGTGGCATCCAGCAGCCACAGGACTAAACTGTTCCTCTGCTGGTGGACATCAGAACTGCCAATGTGCCAAGGTCCAGATTTCCTGAACTTCTCTTCCATCCAGGCAATGTCAGGGATGTCTTAGCCATAATGTATGAGCCAGAGCTTCTGACGTTTCCCGAGGAGGGCTGCTCCTCTATTTAAAAGATATCAGCAAGCTCTGCTTTAGCTTAACTGAAGAGCATCAAGAGAAAGGATGGGGATTTCTAGTTAGGAGGATGCATTGCACCAATGCTCGGAGGGGTGTGTATGTAGCGTACAAAAGTATAACATGCTGTTCTCTGTACACACTTCCAAATCCCACCTAAAAGGGAGGTCCCTTGAATTGT
Source organism: Cacajao melanocephalus (assembly GCA_963573385.1). Lineage (NCBI taxonomy): Eukaryota > Metazoa > Chordata > Mammalia > Primates > Pitheciidae > Cacajao > Cacajao melanocephalus. The sequence goes on along the minus strand of CAUYLG010031615.1, from coordinate 30,327 downwards.
TTTCCTAGAAGTGAGAATGGTTAACAAAAGATTCTTTCATAGTCTCCTGCCATTTCCCTTTCTAACAAATGGCCCATGTTTTTAGCCCAGTGATTTGCAGCCTTGGGGAAGGAAGAGATGTTTGCCTCCAGCGTATGCTTGGAGATGGTTTTGGTTGTCTGACAAGACAGCTTCAGGGATTGCTACTGGTATCTAACACGTAGCGGCCCGGAATGCTGGTAAACAATAATCAACAATGCAGACCGTCCCACACAATAATGAATTATGTGGCCTAAAATGTCAATAGTTTCAAGGTCGAGAAATTTTAATTTAGACTAAAGTGACTGCTGAGGTTAGCGGAGCTGCCTGAGGACCCCAAAAGGCTCAAATTCTTTGATTTGTTAGGCGATCAATTGACTCAATTAAAGAGATTGATAACAAGAGATAACAAGAGATTTCTTCTCACTCTACACTTTTTCTTTAGAGGTCTCATCAATGTCAAAGCTTCAGTTATAACCTATATGCTGTGAACCCACACATTTTTATCTTCTGTGAGTCACAGATTCATGTATTCAACTGTATTTTTGACATCTCAATCTGATTGGGGCATTCACACTCTCATACGTCCAGTCTGAATGTATCATCTTCCCCCACCTCACTTGCTCAGCGTGCGCACCTACCTAGATGCTCAGGGTAAAGAGTTGAGAGCTTTTAACTTCTTACCTTCACCCTTTCTTTGTATGCAGCCCACCCCCAAGTACTGTCAAGTCAGTCTCTTTAGTGCCTATTTAAATCTTATTCTGCCCCGCATCCCTCTAGACTGAAGTACAGTCATCTCTCTCCTGAACTATTGCTGTAGGTTCCTAATCATCTTGATTTATATCAGCTCTGCCCCTTCCAGTCTACTCGTCACACTACAACTAGAGTGATGGTTTGAATGTGCAAAACTGATTGTGTTGCTCTCCTGCTTATAGTTTTCAAATGTCCTCCATTGCTCCAAAGTCACAGATCAAAATTCTGCAGTCAGAAATTGTTTGACACCTGCCCACGTCACCAGACTATCTAGCACTATTTACTTCATCTCCCTATGTTACAGGCACTCCATCTTCTTTCTGTCTGACAAAAGCATCATTCTCCTTCCTGCCCAGTGCCTTCCTTCAGGCTGTTCCTTCTGCCCAGGGTGCTCTTTCTTCCCCTCTCCTTACCCCCCATGCCACCCCCATTTACCTGGTTATAGAATTTCCTTTCTTCCAAGATACCATAGTTTATAAGACACACCTTTTGTTTACAGCTTTCTAGAGAAAAAAAATACTATTCATTAAATATACATATAGCAACTGGAAATCCATATTACTCTTAAAAATCTTTAATTTGAAAAGACGTGATTCTTAGAATTAAATAAATATGCTTATAAACAGTTAAAAGTTAGTTGCTTGAACATGGTTTTAAACTTTCTATTTTACTGTTTTCCTTTTTATTGTAATTATAATCATGCAATTTATTAGAATTTCTTTTCTTTTTCTTTCTTTTTTTTTTTTTTTTTTGAGACAGAGTCTCACTCTGTTGCCGGGCTGCCAGGCTGGACTGCAGTGGTGCGATCTCCGCTCACTGCAACTTCTGCCTCCCAGGTCCAAGCGATTTTCCTGCCTCAGCCTCCCAAGTAGCTGGACTACAGGCACATGCCACCATGCCCAGCTAATTTTTGTATTTTTAGTAGAGATGGGGTTTTACCATGCTGGCCAAAATTGTCTTGATCTCTTGACCTTGTGATCTACCCGCCTCAGCTTCCCAAAGTACTGGGATTACAGGTATGAGCCACCGTGCCCAGCCTCTTTCTTTTCTTTTTTTTTTTTTTTTTTTAAATAAAGTCTTGTTATGTTGCCTAGGCTGGAATGCAGTGGTGTGATCTCAGCTCACGGCAACGCCCTCACCTCCTGGGCTCAAGCGATTCTCTTGCCTCAGCCTCCAGAGTAGCTTGGACTACAGCCATGCACCACCACACATAGCTAATTTTTGTATTTTTAGTAGAGATGGGGTTTCACTATGTTGGCTAGGCTGGTCTTAAACTCCTGACCTACACCTCAGCACCCCAAAGTGCTGAAATTACAGGTGTGAGCCACTATGCCCAACCCAGAATTCAAAATTTTAAAATGTCTCTCTCATCTATTAGAAAATGAGTTCTGGTAGATAGTGTTTACCATTAAATCTTTAGTACATGACACGGTATCAAGCACAAAGTTGGTGTTAAGATTAATCAACATGTTCCAATCAGAACTGCTCCATTTCCCATTAGGTAATGTTCAAGCCAGGCTTGCGTGCCCACCCTGTGCTAGTTTCTATTGCTGTTATAACACGTGGCCACAAATGTCATGGCTTAAAAGAAGGTTCATTTATTCTCTTCCAGTTCTGGAGATCAGAGGTTCAGAATCAGTTTTACTAGAGTAAAGCCAAGATGTCAGAAAAGCTGATTCCTTCTTCAGGCTTTAGGAGAGAATTCATCTTTTTGCTTATTTTAGCTTCTAGTGGCTGCAAAGTTCCTTTGGCTGTTTAGAGTAACATCCAAGAGCTTGGGAAATAGGAAGTAGACATATTTTTGTGGGGAGGGACACATTATTCAGCCTACCACCCACCCCTTTGTCGAAAAACCAAAATACGGAAGAGTTAGATCCAAATTGGAAAATGAAGCGTAGATGAAGAGACGTCACATGAGAGTCAAGAGACCATGTTTTAGATCTGGTGTGGCTACTTCCTAGTGGTGAGATCCTTGGTAAACCCCTTCATTTCTTCCAGCCTCCTTTGCAAAATGATGGAGCAAAGCAGGTGACTTCTTCCCTTCTATGATCCTGGGCTCCCAGTGGTTATATGGTAGAGTGTGATTTTATTCTGTCCTCATGGCTTCACATGGCCCACATGGCTTCAGGAACACAAAAGAAGGCCAGAAAAAGGTTTCAAGATCCCATACCCTGCCACCCTGAATGAAAGAGAGTTTCTTGCCGCTGATATTTCTCCAGGCCTCCATCACAGCCTGGTTTCAATTTTGGTGAGAAGGGAGACAGAGAAACAGATCATGTATGTAACATAACAAGCTCTGCACCCTTCTTCCTTTATGGTTTCTTTAAATACCAACATAGAATACCCCTTCTCAAAAAACCTAAAACTGGAATATCCCATCAAAGTATAACTATTTATTACCTACCCACCCCTTAAAAAATAAAAGGAAAATAATAAGGTAAAATTATTGTCCACTCATCTGGCATGAATTATTACATTCTAGATAAATTTGTCATGAACAAAACTAAACAAAAAATATAGTCTTAGTCACTAGCTGATTGCACACTCACTTAGATTAAGAATTCCAGTCTGGGTGTGGTGGCTCACTCCTGTAATCCCAACACTTTGGGAGGCCAAGGCAGGCAGATCATGAGGTCAAGATATGGAGACCATCCTGGCCAACATGGTGAAACCCGTCTCTACTAAAAATACAAAAAAATACAAAAAAAAAAAAATTAACTGGGCATGGTGGCACGCACCTGTAGTCCTAGCTACTTGGGAAGCTTAGGCAGGAGAATCACATGAATCTGGGAGGCAGAGGTTGCAGTGAGCTGAGATCAGGCCACTGCCAACTGCACTGCAGCCTGGCAACAGAGCAAGACTCTTGTCAAAAAAAAAAAAAAAAAAAGAATTCCAGAGAAGATGAAAATAGAGGACTTATGTCTTTCAGCCTATCTCAGTGCCCGGCAAGAGTAAGTGGCCAATGAATATGAGATGAATTGAATCAAGCACCTATAATTTTTTCATAAAGCATGAATATGTACGTGTGATTTGGAGCAGATCAAGTAGATATATTCCTGAGTGTGCTTAGAAGCACTAAGAGGCAGCTGTGTGTGTGGAATGGAGGTCATTGGTGTGAACATACCAAAAACTTAACAGCAGAGAGCTTTCAGGGTATACCTTAGCTTTTCTTGTATTTCAATAGCCCCTTGAGATATTTGAAAAGAAAGAGAAATAGAGACAGAGATGAAGAGAGGGAGAAATTTGATGAGGAAATAACTAGTTAAAAATAAAGTCAAAATTGAGTGTCAAAGATAAGAGTCGTCCACAGAAACAACCTGTGCTTTGGGAGGAATCCCCAGGGCAGGGGTGATCTGCTCCAGAAAAGAACTGATCAAAGGAAATGGTTGGTGTTTGGCAAGGTTTTTTACTATAGCCCAGACTCCCTCTAGCGGGCAGACAGAGCAGGGCAGCATCCGTACAGGGTGTGTGCTCTTGGGGGTTAAATGTCCTTTGGAATCAAGATTGTTCCTGTTTCCTTTTTTTCTTGTTTCTTTTTTCCTTTTTCTCTCTTTTCTCTTTCTTTTCTTCTTTCTTTCCTTTCTTCTTTCTTCCTTCTTCCTTCTTTCTTTCTTTCTTTCTGTTTGCTTTTTTCTAAGTGTTTCTTATCTCCTCAGCTTGAAGGTTGGATTCTCTTTATCTCTAAAGATGGGAGTTCTGCAGTGCTCCAGGAGTGAGGACAATTATGCTTAAGATACTTTTGTTTCACTTTAGTCCCAGACCCAGATAAAAACATTGCAAATTTTTTAAGTAAATCCTTAAAAGTGTAATTTACACCAGAACAATTGACCTGGCATTTACATGGACTGCAGCTTGAGAAGTAATTCAAGTGCTTTTCATTCATTCCCTTGGAGAAGTCCTTAGAATGTACTTCCATTGGTCTGAAAAACACCTGAAAAAGAGTTCTGATACTAACTGTAATGGAAATAGGGGGCTGATGGTTCACGATCAGCCCAGTGGTATCCTCTGTTCTATCTGCATCTAGGTAAAGAGACCATGGGCTGTATGTGATCAAACAATTTGTTGAAGCGCTTTGGGCCTCGAGCATTTAATTACTGTGATGTAGGCCCACCACTTATTTGCTCTTTTTGGGTCACGTCTCAGAATACATTAAAGTAGGGGTAACCCCTGAACCCAGTCTTCTGCCATGTGAAGCCCCTTTGAACATTCTGACAATCACAGACACCACATAAGTGATCAGCTAATTAAAGAGAGGAGGTGGAGCTGTCCTTTGTGCATCCAATAAGTACACATCATCTGACTTCAGCATGAAAAGAGGCCACTGTCATTACTTTTAGGAAGGAAAATAAGCAAGATATGGCATATTTTTAGAACCATTCCTCACCAAATGGAATAATTTCAGTGATAAAGTGGGAGTGAAGAAAGAAGAAAAAAAACCTTCTAATCATAATGTTTGGGTATAAGAAAGAAAGAGGAAACGCACGTCAAAGCCCACTTTCTCCTGAAGGTGTAAAATAAAGGGTTAAGACCGTTTCCTGCTGAAACTTTGGGGAGGAAAACGGAAGCTGGCGTGTGGGCTTTGCCTGCAGCGCCGCTCTCCCTAGCGGCGCGGGCGCGGCTGGGTTCAGCACCTCGGAAAGCGCCTCTCCTGGCGCCCCGGGATTACGCATGCTCCTTGGGGCCCACCGCCGCAGCCGTGCAAGTGCCACTGTAACTGGTGGGCGCCGCTGGCAACCCACCTGGAGTTGACAATCGCGGAGAGACGCAGACACCCACTGACCTCCAGGCAGCAGATCGAGGTGGACAGAACCCTAGGATCTCTTTCTCTCCAAGGACGGAAACCTCGTCTAAGCAGTCCCAGAGAAAACGGACAAACGTATTTGAAAGAGAGCGAGCGGCCCCAAATCGCACTGCTGAGCGGCTGGGTGAGTTATGCGCCAGTGCCCCAGTGACCGTGGGACACGGAGAGGGGAAGTCTGTGTTGTACATAAGAACCTAGGGACTCCGAGCTTGGCTTGAGAACCCTTGGACGCCCAGTACTTGCCTTAGGGGCTGCGCTCCTCAACTCTGCTCCAAAGCAGCCGCGGAGCTCAACTCCTGAGTCCAAGGTGGTTGGTTCGCTGTGCGCCAGGAAGCGCTTAGTACCCAGTTCCTGAGCTCTATCTTGAGCAGCTACTTTGAAAGCTCCCGCGCACTCCCCGCAGGCTAGCTAGCCTGGGAACAAAACCGGGCGAACCGTGTTCTCTTAGGTCTTGTCCCCCGGAACATGACCTAGAGGTACCCGCGCATGCAGATGGCCGATGCAGCCGCGATAGCCACCATGAATAAGGAGGCAGGCGGGGGCAGGCTAGCAGAACTCGTCAGTCTGGTCCCGGACCTTCTGGAGGCAGCCAACACCAGTGGTAACGCGTCGCTGAAGCTTCCGGACTTGTGGTGGGAGCTGGGGCTAGAGTTGCCGGACGGCGCGGCGCCAGGACATCCCCCAGGCAGCGGCGGGGCAGAGAGCTCGGACACCGAGGCCCGGGTGCGGATCCTCATCAGCGTGGTGTACTGGGTGGTGTGCGCCCTGGGGTTGGCGAGCAACCTGCTGGTGCTCTACCTGATGAAGAGCAAGCAGGCCTGGCGCAAGTCCTCTATCAACCTCTTCGTCACCAACCTGGCGCTGACGGACTTTCAATTTGTGCTTACCCTGCCTTTCTGGGCAGTGGAGAACGCACTTGACTTCAAATGGCCCTTTGGCAAGGCCATGTGTAAGATCGTGTCCACGGTGACGTCCATGAACATGTACGCCAGCGTCTTCTTTCTCACTGCCATGAGTATGGCGCGCTACCACTCAGTGGCCTCGGCTCTGAAGAGCCACTGGACCCGAGGACACGGCCGGGGCGACTGCTGCCGCCAGAGCCTAGGGAACAGCTGCTGCGTCTCGGCCAAGGCGCTGTGCGTGTGGATCTGGGCTTCGTCCGCGCTGGCCTCGCTGCCCAGTGCCATTTTCTCCACCACGGTCAAGGTGATGGGCGAGGAGCTATGCCTGGTGCGCTTCCCGGACAAGTTGCTGGGCCGCGACAGGCAGTTCTGGCTGGGCCTCTACCACTCGCAAAAGGTGCTGCTGGGCTTCGTGCTGCCACTGGCTATCATTAGCTTGTGCTACCTGCTGCTGGTGCGTTTCATCTCCGACCGCTGCCTGGCGGGGACTGAAGGAGGGACCGCAGTAGCTGGAGGAGGCCCGGCCGGAGCCAGCGCCCGGAGACGGTCGAAAGTCACCAAGTCAGTGACCTTGGTTGTCCTGTCCTTCTTCCTGTGTTGGCTGCCCAACCAGGCGCTCACCACCTGGAGCATCCTCATCAAGTTCAACGCAGTGCCCTTCAGCCAGGAGTATTTCCTGTGCCAGGTATACGCGTTCCCTGTGAGTGTGTGCCTGGCGCACTCCAACAGCTGCCTCAATCCCATCCTCTACTGCCTCGTGCGCCGCGAGTTCCGCAAAGCGCTCAAGAACCTGCTGTGGCGCATCGCGTCTCCTTCACTCACCAGCATGCGCCCCTTCACTGCCACTACCAAGCCGGAGCCTGAGGATCACGGGCTGCAGGCCCTGGCGCCTCTCCACGCGGCCGCGGAGCCGGACCTGCTCTACTACCCACCTGGCGTCGTGGTCTACAGCGGGGGCCGCTACGACCTGCTCCCCAGTAGCTCTGCCTACTGAGGCCCAGGGCGAGCTGTCGGGGCAAGGTGGCCTTCTCCGGGCGGTGAAGGAGGTGAACAGATTAAGGAAGGCTGGGTGAGGGAGAGCATTTAAGAAGTAGGTGGGAGGAGGATGGGCAGAGCAGGAGGAGCAGCATGTGTATAGGCCGGAGAACCTTCTCTGGAGAGGGGATGCTTTGAAATCAGGTGGAGAGAGGAAGCTGGCAAAGGGGCAGAGACGAGCCCCACGGGCCGGACCTTCAATCTCCGTTCCGCACCCTACAGCCTCTCCTTACTCTGCCCACGCTGGGCAGTGTGGGGGCGCCCAGAAGCGGAGAGAAGCAGCAAAAATGTAGAGAAATTGGCACAGGGAGCGGGGCTTAGCCAAATGATGCGCAGACAATTGTGCCCGTTTATTCCAGCAGCTTCTGCGGAGAGGGCAGCCGCCGCCACAAACTCTCCTTTGCTACTTGGCTAACGAGACTGCAGCAGCGCCAAGGTCCTGCTTGCTGCCGGGCTGCCCCAGGAATCCAGAGTTGGGAGGCAAGAAATGTTTTTGGAGTTAAGAAAAAGAACTGACCCTTCTGGTCCGTCCCCAGGACGTACGGCAAAGAAAAGTCACCTCCCATGGAGTCGTTGTACCGATTGCCATTCCGGACTGGGCTAGCAGGAACGTGCTCAGCCGGACCTAGCTGCACAGCCCCGGAGCGCAAAGTTAACAGGGGGTAACACCTTTCACGAGCTTGGGAGAGCCATTCTCTGCGGAGTGGCGTCACTGAAGGAGGGAGCGGACACAGTGTGATTAGAAGGGCTGGATAGGGAAACTTCTTCAGGCTGCCGCCCCGAAAGGTAAAAGGGGGCTCATATGCTCACTTGGTAGCAAAGTTGTAAGTGGCGCGCTGGTGCGTTGCGCGCTGGAAGCCCGGGCGCTCCATTTCCTCTGAGAGCACCTTGAGTGCCTGTAGGCACTCTGATCTGTGTGCCGCCGGTGAGTTGGGCACAGGAGCATCTTGAATAGCTCTACTGGGAGGAGTGGGGGCACTTCTGCAGTTCCTCCTTCCCATACTTTGAGAATCAAGCTGTCCCTTTGATTGAGGCTCTGGTCCTGCGAGTAGAGGAATGGTTCAGTATTTTTTGTTTGTTTTTTGGTGTTGTTTTGTTTTGTTTTGGGGGGGTAGGCTTAGATAGAAGAGCAAAAAATAACGCAGAAACGTGCAAGGGAAATGGCGTGGGGCAGGGTGGCAGAGCAAGGAATCATGGAAACCAAATTCCTAGAAGCTGGGCCAGATCTTTCAAAAGGAGGTGTGGGGTAGGAAAGAAAATAGAAGGTCTATGTACTCTGTCCTTAAGGGAGCAGAGTACTGGAGAAAAAAACAGAATTTCAGATGTGGGCTTCTTTATTGCTTACATTATTGACAAGAGAAGATAGGAAATAGAAATTCCCGTGAGACAATACCATCACCAATTTCCATTTATTCTAAAGAGTGCTTTACACAGTGAGCATGCATGACAAATTCTTCCCCAGCCTCCAGACAGTTTATGGAGCTGTCTCTGAAGACACACAGTTCTCATGTCGACTCTGTTCTTATCACAGCAGTTTAAGGTGTTAAAACCCTCACAACGTCCTTTCTTGAGGCCCTTCTGAGAACTGGAATCCAACATCTGTCCACCCACCCATCTGCCGGCTTTGATAGAGGTACTACTGCTCTCTTTGGCAACCTAGTTTGGGGTCAAGAAACCAATGATGCAGGCACCCACTGGGATGGTTAATTTAATATAATAAACAGCCATTCAGAAAACATGTCTGTTTAAAAAGCCTCTTGAACAGAATTGTTTAGTAATGTTGTTGAAAGTTTTCTGTAGTATCTGAGATTCAGGGCTCAAAATGTGAGATCTACAACTCCCACTTTCCTTGCCCTGCCTTCTGTGATTGTAAAACACAGTGCAGTGACTAAACACTCATGCCTTCCCACAAAAGCAAAAGTTGCCAGTCTCGATCCTGAGCAATCTTGAGAAGTCAGCTCTTTTAGAAAACAGAATGGTGTGTTTGTTTTGAAGTAGTCCATTTTTTTCTTCACCCTTTGGGAAGAACGTTTATTGATATTGATATTAAATAGCAATTGGGCTAAATAAAGCTCCACAAAAGTTCCCCAAATACAAAATCCATGAAAAAGTAAACACAGGAAAGAACTGACAGGAGCATGGTAGAAGATCCATCTATAACACCGATAATACACTCCTACTGAGAAAGTCTTATCAAAGCACATTGCCATTTCAATTTTAACAATAAAATAATGTGTGGGTGGCTCAGAATTTTTAGGAAAGGGTGTTGAAGTATGTACATCTGTGACTATGGACACTAGAAAAACAGAAGAGAAGGAGCTGGAAGAATGGTCTTTAAAAAGAAAAAAAAAGAAAAAATCTCTGTAAAAAAGGTCACTTTGTCCAAATCCCAAGCTCAGGGCTTCTGAGAACATGGCAGGAGGGATCAAAGATCATGACTTTGGTCTACCACAAGGACTAAGGGTCACCAAGGAAATGCTTAGATCAATTGTAATCAACAATTACTTTTTGAGTGCCTGTTGTGTGCCAACCCCTGCACAGGGTGCTGAGGTCATGTATATGAACCAGAGAAATTTCTGACTTCCACATGTAAAAGGACAGACAGCCATGAGCACAAGCAAGATAAGACAGTTGAATGTCAAAATAAGGCTGAAAAAAAAAAAAGGAAGGAAAGGTTGATCCTGCTGGGAGATCAGACTTCCTAGCCAAAATAATATTTGAGATAGGCCTAGATATATGGGCACAATTTAGGCAGAATGGCAAGGGTGGGTTGGGAGGTAGAGAGGATATTCAAAGCTCATAAAATGTGGTGACTAAAAGCTTTGATGTTGGAATGTCAGATGCTTGGTGGGGGAAGCAGGAAGCAAAGTAGTAGGGATTCTCTTTCTCCTGCAGGATTTCCCAAGATTTCTGTTGAGAGTATGCACCCTTGTACTAGCTTTATTTGTCTGGGGAAAGGAAATTTCTTTTGCCAAAAAGAATATGTCATTGCTATACTGAGAACAAATACTTAGATACGCAAAAGTGGTGGAAGACTTTTAAAATTTGATTATATTTATTCATTCAGACCTCAAGGGAGTTGAGTTCAATGAGCATTTGCATATTTGTGTGTGTGTGTGTGTATGCATGCATGTATACACATGTACTCTGTGGTTGGTAAGGGATGACTACATTTGACTTCTTAGGGATTTAATAATATGACCCTCAGCTATGTGCCACCTTTCAAGCTGGCCCGTCTATTCATTTCCAAATCTTCACACATCAAAACAGTTCTTAGAGAAATGGACAGGAAATAAACACTGAACCCTGGAGAGGATTCCATTTCTAAACCTTGCAGAGATCAAGTACAGGTAGGGGAAGCAAGAGAGATGGTTTGTTGCTGTTTCTTTTCTAATGATAAGAGCTATGTGCCATGAGGTCCTCTGAGCATTTACTCATCCTCATCCCACACAATGGGGTTGGGGGCAGGTGTTTTCCCTAATGGCTTCTCTAAGTGAGTCATTAACTTATTTCTCCAGGATGGATGATGGCAGGGGGATGAGAAGGTGGAGTAGAGAAGGGGTAGCTTTGCATATATTCTGTAAAAAGAATAAGATCATTTTATTTGGGAGTGAATGCACTAATAGAATCCAGGAGGACCTGATTGGGAAGCAGAAAATGAGAAGCATCCATGTGGAGAGGAAGGGAGCAAGGCTTGGAGGGTGATAAGTAAAACAGCATGCTCAAGCCTGAGAAGACAGCCTCGCTGGGTCTGGAAAACAGAGATTTGAGAGAATGGAACACACTGCAGGAGTCTGGATATGGAAGCCACATGTCCTGCAGGTGACAAGGTTGAGCACGGGGTGGGAAGAAGTGGCCACTTTAGCATAAGCCCCTGTCCTCCATTGTTTCCCCCAACATACACACCAGAAGCGGCCAGATTCACAGGGGCATTTCAGATGCCTGGCTCCACATGCCTAGCACTGCCTCAGTCACAGGTATAAGAACCAGGTAGCAGCAGAGAGTGGGCTCTTTAAAGGCAAAGGAGGCAGTCATAGACTTGAAGCAACAAAGTGGAAGCCCAAGCAGCAGCAGGAGGAAGAGGGTGTGAGATATCAGGGATGCCACTGCCTTTTCAGACCCTTGGAGAGATTAGGAAGGAGAAGGAGGCTGCAGCACAGAACGGCAACAAATGGCTCTGTGCTCCTAGGCTGGCCGACTTCAGTAGGTACTGCCCTTAGACCTGGGCAGCCAGGGCCCCTGGTCTGGGTGTCATCATTAGAGAACTCTGTTCTGCCCCTGCCCCTTTCTACATAGTAAGGAGTTCACAGGGCTTCCTGGAGCCTGTGCCTCCCCAATCTTCCCACCTGCTAGATTATGCTTCCATAGCTGAGACCTTGGATTCCTTGTCCAAATGGCCCTGAGTCTATTTACAAGGAATCCACGGGTCCTTTCTTGAGTCCATCCTCCAGAGCAAAGTCCGTGCTGCTGAGTCTGTCCACCCTTAGGTGGTTAAGGGTGGCCATTTGTAGGAGCGGTAGAGGGTGGAAGCAGGTGGGAGGCTATGGATGTGGAGCAGAGAAAAGAGTGGGGGAAGTAGAGAAGAGGGATGGGCTGTGGATCATGTGCCTCCATTCATGCTCTTGCCCTGGACCCTGCAGATGTGAGCAGCTGTGTGAAGGAGGACCTAAAGCCCAGCGAAAAACAATCAGAGCAGGCCTGCTCTTCTCAGGAGGCTACAAATGAGCTGACACTGCAGGGGCTTGGCCATGCTACGGAATCCACTCATTCTCCTAGGCACTGTATGCACAGAAGCAACACCCAAATCTCAAATGTTCCAGTTCTAACAAAGCAGCTCATTTCCCTTCTCCACATTCCCTTCCAGCACCAAAGATTTTGGTCAGTTACGAGTTGAGTTGAGACAATAGCTACTCTACCAGACCCTAGATCAAGTAGGAGGAGGAACCACACAATTCTTCTAACTTCTAAAAGTATGTGGGCAGATCTCTATTCTGCACTGGTCAGGCACATTCAGGGTTGGGTATGCAAATACTTAAGACTGGGGCAGATCTAGTGGGGACAGGACAGTGAGCTTTTAACAGTAGTGACAATCGCTAGCTCCGATCAAATGCCAGACACCAGGCTAAGTGCTGTCCATACAGAAAGCAGCAGAACCAAAGTGGCTGGGTTCAAAGCCCAGCTCTGCACTTAAGAATTGTGTGGTTTCAGACAAGTTATATCTTTCTGCCTCCATTTCTTCATCTAAAAAATGGAGATTGGTAACAGCACCCACTCCCACAATTGCTGTGTTAATGTTAAAACATTTAGAATAGTGGTAAGGACTCCATAAATATCATGGTTTGTGTTTTGTTGTTTGTTTGTTTTGAGAACAGAACTTTGTCTCCCAGGGTGGAGTGCAATGACACAATCATAGCTCACCACAGCCTCGGTCACCCAGGCTCAAGCAATTCTCCCACCTCAGCTTCTCCAAAGGTTGAGACTACAGGCTTGCACCGCTATGCCCAACTCATTTTTAAAATACTTTCTATAGAGAGAGGGTCTCCCTAGGTTTTCCAGGCTTTTCTTGAACTCCTGGCCCTCAAGTGCTGGGATTACAGGTTTGAGCCACCATGCCTGAACCAATGTTATATATTATTAATCATCACAACTCTCTGAGATAGCAAGTCTCATCCCAAATGTATAAGTGAGCAAGTGTGCCTTGGGGAGATTACATAGTTTGCTGCTGAGTGGCAAAGCCAGGATTCAAAACCAGCTTATTCCAAAACATGATTTTTATTAAACCATGCTGTCTCTCAAGGCAACTGAAAATCTCACCATGGGGAAAGCAGTTGAAGGGGTATGGTTAAAGAAAAACTGCTTAGCTTGGAGAAGAGAAGATCATAGGAGAAACAGGGGGCTGTTTTTTCCAAAGGCTTTCATATCGAATCCAGAGGACAAAATAAGGATGCAGACTAGAGAGAAATATTTTTACTGTGCCTATGAAATGAACTATTTTAAAGTGGTGAATCCTCCAGCATGAGATGTTCTAGTAGACGTGTCAGGAGTATCATAAAGTAATAGGAATTATGAGCAAATTAAATATGAATAAATTAACATCAGAGAAACAATTACTAGTAATATTTTGAATATTTGTGAATTTGATGAAATACATGACTCCCTGGCTGGGCGTGGTGGCTCACGCCTGTAATCCTAGCACTTTGGGAGGCCAAGTCAGGTGGATCACCTGAGGTCAAGAGTTCGAGACCAGCCTGACCAACATGGAGAAACCGTGTCTCTACTAAAAATACAAAATTAGCCGGGCGTGGTGCTGCATACCTGTAATCTCAGCTACTCAGGAGGCTGAGGCAGGAAAATCGCTTGAACCCAGGAGGCAGAGGTTGCAGTGAGCTGAGATCATGACATTGCATTCCCGCCTGGGCAAGGAAAGTGAAACTCCGTCTCAAAAAAAAAAAAAAAATATATATATATATATATATATGACTCTTCAATATTTATGGACCCCTGGCAAAAAATCAAATCAAATCACTTCATAGAACACATCCAAGCATTGTACGTGGAATTAGTCTGCTTCTCAGGCCTCAGCAAGGCCTGTAATGCCCCGTGGAAAGCAGCTCCTGCCTCTCCCACCCCTGCACCGAGATGCAATAAGGAAGGCATGTGTAGGTGCTACCGTCCACACTTACCCCCTGCCACCAATGCGTGGAAGCATAGTCCAGGCGAAGGTTACCTGAAATATGGGGACTGTTGTGCAGAGGACTGGTTGAAAGTGAGAGGTGGGCAGATACCGTGGCTGAAATCACAATACTGGGCGTCCAATGGACAGACCCTAAGAACCAGAGCTGCAACTTCCTGCCATGAGCTTCAGTGTGTCTGAGGTTAGGGTCACTGTCTCTTTATTGACCTAATCCACGTATCTAACAAAGAGAGCCACAAAGCAACAGCCTATCAGTGCCACCGCAGATGCTGTGATCACCACAATGACGACACTCCCAGCTGTGTTGACCAGAAAGCCCAGGCCACCTCCGACCAGGATCTGAGCCAGCTGCACCATGCAGGTGAGGGTGGCGCAGTCCATGCCCTTCCCTCTCACGCTGTTGTCTGGGTCCCCTCCTGGGACTCGCTGCCTCTGCGAAAAAAAAACACAGGAACACCATTTGACCTACAAGGAACTATCATTTAGGGCACAGGTCGGCAAACTTTTTCTGTGACCAGCCAAATGGTAAATACCTTTGGCTTTGTGGATTATATGGCCCTGGTCATAACTACTTAACGCTGCCATTGTAGTGCAAAAGCAGGGGCAATGTGGAGCTGGGTTGGGATTCCAATATATATTGATGGACATTAGCATTTGATTTCATGTAATTTTCATGAATTGGCAATGTGGAACTGAACTGAATATTGATAGGCACCAGCATTTGATTTCATGTAATTTTTACTTGTCACAAAGTAATATGCTTCTTTTGAATTTGTTTTCAATCATTTAAACATTAAAAAGGAATTCTTAGCTCACGAACTGTACAAAAACAAGTGGCAGGCCATAATCAATACAATGTAGTGGGTACTCAAAAATATCCCATTCTTTTTCTTAGTGTTAAAAATTCAAACATTTTGAGAAGGATGTTGAATTGCCGATGTACTTAAGAAAAGCAACTGTTAAAAGGATTTCAATCTTTCAAAATATGGTTGCTACTTGATTAACATAATAATGTTTGGTTAATATTGATATTTGGTCTGAACTGGTTGATAACTTTGCCATTTGTTGGGTATCTCTTATATGCTGGGCCTGTACACATTTTTTTACATGTTACTTTATTTCAACCTCATCACTTCCCTAAATGCACATTTTATTATCATTACCTCCACGGTAACAATTATAATGCTAGCTATCATATTTTGAGTCTTTGTCAGGTGCTAGGTGGCTCTATGCTAAGTACATCCATTATCTTGTTAACTTTTCTATAAGCTATATAACATTCTCTCTATTTGCCTCATGAGGAAACTGAGGATCTGCAAGTTCAAATGATGATTTCCTATACTATTAGGCCAAAAAAAAAAGCATTTTGCTGAAAAACGCATATTATGCTTTGACTAAGAAAAAAATAAGAAAATAGATTTACATTTGCTTGGTTTTCATTTAAAAGTGCTGGAGAGATTAACAAAAAACTAGTAAGAGTGGTAACACATTGGGGTTGGAGGGAGATAGTAAATGTAAAGGGGAGCACACAGTGTCCACTTTTGTAAGTCATTGTGAATATATTATCTCACCTAAAAATGAACTCATTCTAAGTGCTACCTAATAAACAAATAAATAACATCCCCAGTGTTACACAGCTTCCAAGTGAAAGAGGCAGGATTTGAATCCAGGTCTCTCTGAGTCTGAAGTGTAGGTTTTTTTGCCTCAGTACCATGTAACACTCTCTTTGGAGGGACAGATTTTTATGATGACTATCCCATTAACAGCAACATCCCTGTCATGCATTGAAACCTTGGTGACAATGTTTGCCAGGGGATGAAGACAGCCACAACTCTTGTCTGAAACGTTTTTACTCCTCGTGCGGCTCTGCCCTGCTGCCAGATCAAATGATGAAAAAGATGGCCAGAATTATAGTCCCATGGATATGTGTTTGGTGTTTTTGCAGTTTCATGCTGAGCTGGATTAAACTTATCTCTGTAGCTGTTACATCATTGCTCCAGTTAAGGAACTGAATGCCTATTTTCATGGGAAGAAAGTTGCAAGTGTTGATAAGAAGAGGTGGTGATTTTAGAGTGGAAGTACCAACTCTGTTACAAGCACTGCTTAGACTCTTGTTCACTAGTTGAGTTCCAAGGTTTAAATGGCGCACGTCCCATTCAGGGCAGCAAAGTGGGGATTGCCACCCGTGATTCCAGCTTTCCTTCTTGCACATGGGATCTGGTCTGGACTCCATTGCCTAGGACTTTCCTACCCTCGACAAATAACACCAAGAAATTCCACCATGCACCTCTGCAGATTGGAAGTAGGGAACCCTTATTGTGAGTGTCCAGAAATGCTGCAGGTGCACCAGAAAGACCTATGAGATGGTTATAGAAGACCTGAGTCCCCCTTTTTTTGTCTCTGTGTAATTGTGGGCTGGTTTCTCAGCCTCATGGAACCTTCTTTTTCTAATCAGAAAAATGGGAGTAACACTCCTTGCCCTATATCTCCCTAAGCGTACAGGGGTTGAGAGTAAGGAGGACAGGAGAGCTGGGCTGGGCTGGGCTGGGCTGGTGGGCATGCCCGTACCAGATCATGGTTGCAGCTGGTTGGGCATTTTACTGCTGTTGTTTCAACAACCCTCTTTTCCAGCTCTGCTCTACACGTTGCTACCAAATCCTTCCCAGCCTTCAGATGAGTCTGGATGTTACCCAAGACAGAGGTTCAATGACAACACACCTCCTTTTCTTCCTCTCGGTGGTACTCAGTAATGAGGTTAAAGGGCACGGTGTACAGGGTGCTGGACATTACACCAAACAGGCTGCACAGGACCAGGGTGGAGTAGACATTTGGGAAGAGCCCAATAAATCCTGTCCCCAGGCCAAACAGCAAATATCCCATGAAGTAAAGCCCCTTTAATCCAATGTAGGATATCAAAACTTTCTGAAAGTCTGTGGGAAGAAGAGAGGGAGAAATTACAGCTGGCAGTGCCTCACAACATTTAATAATTTTAGACAATCCTTTCCTCTGAACATTCACTTTTTTAGACTTCCTTTGACCATGAGCCAGCAACAAAAGAATCCCCTTATCTGTGGGTTGAAAACAGCTGGCTTTTGGAACCATTTTTAAGACTTCTGCATAAAGGACAGCTTGAAATTGCCTTGCTAGGCTGATTTCTTTTTCTACAAAGAAGGGTCTGGCACTGTTTAGCGGACAGCTGGATAGCAAAAAGAAGCAAGAGAGGTGGTAGAAAAGCTGACCTTAACTATGGGGCCCTGGGGCTGCAAGAAAAGTGTGGGTTATTCTGACTCAGGTGGGCTGTGGCCCCATAGGACCAAAACAACAACACACGCCTATCTTGGCCCTAGGACCCAAAGTCAGGTTGGAGAAAATTGAAACAACCAGAATTTACTGAATGATCTAAGTCATTCATGATTTCTTAGTCCCCATCTGAATGGAGTCCGCACACCTGAGAAGGAGGTAAAGCATGTGCAATTATCTGAAGACACTTTCCCCGACTTGCCAATTCTCCCTAGGCTGGTAAGGGGCTCCCACAGCACCTACCGTCTCCTCATCGCTGGTTCCCTAACCCTTAATAAACAAGATCCTTCACTTCTCAACACCCCAGCTTCCTCATCTGAAAACTGGGAATAAAAAAACTCTCTTTTGGGGTGTTGCCAGGATCAAGTGAGGTGAAGTGTCTATGAAATCATCCAGCCCACTGCCTAGCATGTAGAAAACATCCAATTAAAGTGGCTAGTGCTACTGCAAAAAAGACAGGCTGAGCTGGAGATGGTTGTCCCTTGACTGGGTTTCTCTTCCAGCAGGTCAGCTTGGCTTGCTCCTATTAGTATAGTGGTAGGGCTAATTTTTAAAAATAAAAAATTCTGCTTTAAACATTTTCAAGACTTTTCACAATGGCAAGAAAAAATACCTAAATTTTTAAAAATCTTCCTTTCTTAATCAGTTGTTCTTAATCCACACATTCCTCATCTTTCCCCTGCCCCATTCTCCTGGAACACATGAATCAGGGGGATAAATAACAGATACTTGAAATGTGGCTATTCAAGAATGAAATTTCCCATATCTATTAATATAATTATTGGACTTACACTTTTTTAAGCACCAGCTATGACTAATAGTGTATGATATTATGGTATGAAAAACTGGCCATATCTTAGTACTCAGTGTGGTTATTCTAACTGGTATATGTGTACCCACTGTGGTTATTCTAACTGGTATATGTGTACCCACTGTATGCAAAAGGAGCTTGGAAAAAAGTCCCTATCAGCGTTCTCCACCTCAGCAGCCAGATTGTCCTGCCAACCTCCATGTGGATAGAAACTCTGAATCTGCTCCTGATGTTATGTGATGAGTTCAAAATAGAGGGTAATATAGTGAGCTCTGGAAGTAAAGGAAATTATTGATTCTGCGCCGGTGGGTTGAGGGAATGAACCCAGCTTAAATATTACTTCCTCAAGTTTTCAAGAAAACTTGATTTCATTAAGGAAGTAATATTTAAGCTGGGTCTAAAAACGTTCTTAGAAGTTGTATAGTTAGGGAAGTAGAAAGAGCATTCCGGTAGAAGAAACTAAAATCAGCAGCAAATACACAGAGATGAGAAAGTCTGCAGAGTGGGTCACTGAGGGCAATTAATTGATACAGGAGTGAAAGAGAGCAGAATATGAACTAGGCCAAACTGTGAAAAGCTCAGAAATTTGACTTTATCCTATAGGCACGGAGAGCCCCTAAAATCCTTGAGCAGAGCTGGCTGGTATTTTATAAATAAAATGTTGATTGAATTCACAATGGTAGGGATCCCATAGATTCACACATTAATAAAACTTTGGAAAACTGTTCAACTAATAATTTATTTCATAACTGGAAAGGATTTTAACTAGAAGGGACCTAAAAATAACATGCTTTAAAGTTTCAAATGCCATAAAATTTATGCAGACAAGACTAATGGAATGGTATCTAGTAGGGGTTTCTTAAGGAAAAAGTTTAGATGGACACATTTTTTTTTTCTTACAAAGATGAGGGTAGGGGTGGATGTAGTGCCTCATGCCTGTAATCTCAGCACTTTGGGAAGCTGAGGCAGGAGGATCACTTGAGCCCAGGAGATCAAGACCAGCCTGAGTAATGTAAGGAGATCCCATCCTATGAAAAAAATTTAAATATTAATAAGCCAGGCACAGCGGCATGTGCTTGTGGTCCTGGGTACTCAGGAGGCTGAAGCTTGCTTGAGCCCAGAAGGTTGAGTCTGCCGTGAGCCAGCAGTAAGTCTGCAGTGAGTCCGCAGTGAGCCCGCAGTGAGCCTGCAGTGAGTCTGCAGTGAGCCATGATCATACCACTGCACTCCAGCCCCAGTGGCAGAGTGAGACCTTGTCTTAAAAAAAGAAGAAAAACAAAACAAAACAAAAAAGAATGAGGGTAGCAGTAAATAGTCCTCTCAGCCCATGAAATCACAAAGGACTTAAGATGGATAATTTACTAAACCCTTTTAGTCTAACATTCTTTTATTCTATTTTAAGTACTTGAAATCCTCCTGGAATTTTTCTTAGTTCACACACTCCAAGAGGAAGAAAATAGTTTGCTAAATAAACGTGAGCTTTAAGCACCATTATATGACTATCATAAATTTTAAAACAACGAATGTTGTGGTTATATGATTATTGGGCTCATGAACTTTTTCCACGTTTATATGAAGTCCCCTTTTCCCAGTTGTGCTCAATTTTTAAGCGATCTTGAGGCAGGTTTTCTGCTACGCTATGGCAGGTGAAGGGAAGGGGAAGGGGCCCTCACATACATCCACCCTTCCCCCATCCCCACAAGAAGCAGGCTGACAGTGACAGAGTGAATCTGCCTGAGAATGGTAACAGGGATTCTCCCCATCTCTTTCCGCTTCCTTCACCCAGGCCATACCCATGCTGTCCCCTAGACCTGTCCAAAGCCCAGAGCCCTGAGTTGGGGTCAGTTATTCTTACAATCTTGCAGAAGAAGAGCTCTTTATAATTAGGAGCTCTTTATGATTGGGAGAACTGCATACATTTTTTAGGCCAGACTTTTCACTTAATTCAATGTATACAGAGCTTGGAGATAACCACACACAGGAGCAAGTACAATGCAGCCTGTGCGATGCCCTGGAGTTGTAGCACAGCTGCTTGGACTTACTTAAAAACAACAGCAGAAATTCCTTTGTTCAGTGCCTTCACAACTGTAACCTAGGTAAGCAGAGGTTAAGAGGCTCAGAAAAGCTAGCACCTGGGAAGAAAAGCCAACTGTCCCCAGTCCTGGCATGGTGCTCCTATAACCTACCATGCTACACATCTGAGCTAAGGTCATTTTACATGCTGATTTTGTCACCTGTCAGGTTAATATCCCTTCTCTTCTGCATCGTCTACAAATCTGATAAGCCTGTCTATGAAACGCCACCAATGACCTTGCTCCAGTAGAACATGAACCTGCTGGGACTTGTTCATCCAACATTTCATTTTGTAAAGATTCCCTTTTATTTTCCAGAGAAACTTGATCAGGAACTCACTGATTCCAAATACAAAGTAACTGATGAGGAAAATGACACCTAGAATTCATGACGAGAAAAGGATGCTTCATATGGTCCTTTCTAAAGTAATAGTTTTTCCTGATATCCATAGATTTATTGAGAATCTGATATTTTGAACAGTAGGAAATAAACATAGAAATATCAAATCCAAGTTGTGCTGGACCAGAGCCCTTTAGAAGCCTTCCTTAGGAAAGAGAGAGACTTACAAGAATAAAGTGAGGAAAATATAGAGTTGATGCACAAGCCCCAACATCCAACCTCGACTCCTCTTTCGTAGATAAGAAACTCTGTGGAGTTGTGTGCGCTATGGGGATCCCCGTGGTACACAATCTGAAAGAGAGGTTGGAGGCTGTTGAGGTACAAATACAATGACCCCTTCTCATGCACTCTGCTTCTTTATCCCTGGGGAGCAAATGTCCCTGCCTGAGGGACCCTTTCTAGAGTACAGAGCTTATGCTGTCATGACCAAGTCGCCCCTTTCATCCTACCACATCTCCACTCAAGGACCTGCCAGGAATCTAATGCCTGCTGCATCAAGTCTAAACATCACTCTCCTAGATCCTTAACATCCCTTTTTCCAGCTCACAGCTGGCCCCACCTGACTCAGGCAATCACACCACTCATCTTCTGGTACACCAATCATTTTCTGACTCATCTCCACATGTGCCATTCCTGTTCCTGCTTGGAATGTTTTCTCCCTCTCTAATATTCTCCTAACTCCTACTCATCCTTCAGGATGCAGACCATACTGTACCCTCTTTAAAATTTTTATTTATTATTGTATTTTATTTTTTAAGAGATAGGGTCTTGCTCTGTCACTCAGGATGGAGTACAGTGGCACAATCATAGCTCACTGCATACTTGAACACCTGGCCTCAAATGATTCTTCCACCTTGGCCTCCCAGAGCACTGAGATGATCCTTCATGGTCTACCATGCCCAGCCTGAACCCTGTACCTCCTTTTTGAAGCCCGCTATGATTGCTACAGCTCACATCAATTTGCCCTGTTTGTTGTATTTGATTAAGTACTGGCAGGCTCCACCGTGTCCTCTAGTTGTCCAGGGTATAGTAGCGTGCTTCTTGATGGTACTCTTTCCTATATTCTGACTGTGCCAATCTTAGAGGATAGCCCAGAAGAATCTCAACAGGTGTGAATGGAGGAAATGATGTGTAAAAGTGAGTGTGTGCACAGATATGTTCATTACCTGGCCCATGAAATCTGTGAAGAAGAGCATGTTGGACAGGAAGGCAGTCCATCCAATGAAGTGGCTGATGCAAAGGTAGCGGTAGTGGGGAGGCATGCTCACCAGTGCTCTCAGCAGTGACTTTAATGTCATTGACCTGCGAGTCTGAAATAAAACAGGAAACACAGGTGTGACCTTCAATGCAGAAACTCAGCCAGCTAAGGGAACCAGAGCACATGGCCATGTTATGTATTTGTCAGTCTGCCATCACACAAAGTGTCACTTTTCCTGGGCATGAAACTAGGTTTCCATGGAGTAGACTCACAGGAGGTATTCTGTTAAGCATGAGTGGCTGCTTAGAAGTTTCAGGCCCAGAATGAGGCTTTGGAGCCAAGGGGAAAGGGAATGAGAATGGTGCTAGCTTCAGGCCAAGGTGTAGGAGACATTGCACATCCTATCTCTGAATGACAGAACTGTTGCACAAGCACAAAGCTCACAGACAAGCCAGCTCTTAATTAGAATTCTTAGGCCTCTTAACTGTGAGAGCATAGTAGGCAAATCCAAGATGGCTGTCACAATCTTGGTCCCCTGATGTCATCCTGTTCTGTTACATGGCAAAGGGGACTTTGCAGCTATATTAATAATTAAGGTTACTAATCAGCTGACTTTGAATTAATTGAAAGGGAGATTACCTGGGTGATCCTAACCAAATCCCATGAGCCCTTGAAAAGTACAGAATTTTCTCCAGCTGGTAGTAGAAGGGAAAGCCAGAGCAACTCAAAGCACAAGAAATGCCTGCTTTGAAGGTGGAGGAAGCCACATGAAAAGGATCTGATAGTGACATCTAGGGGCTGAGAGCAACTCCAGGCCAACAGTCCACAAGAAAGCAGTTCTACAACCACAGGGAACTGGATTCTGCCAACATCCTGAATGAGCTCGGAGGCAGACTCTTCACACTGAGCTTCCTGATGATAATACAGCTCTGCCAACACTTTGATGTCAACCTTGTAAGACCCTGTGCTGAAAACTGAGTGCAGCTCACCCAGGCTTCTGATCTACAGAACTGTGAGATAATAAACTGATGTTGTTTTAAGCTGCTAAGTTTGTGAACATTTTTTATTTATTAGAACATTAATACAGAGAGCCAGTCAGTTCCCTGCTCTTAGCCAGCTGCCTCCTCCCAGGTTATTTCTCTGGATTCCAATGATAGCAGACACATGTTAATGAACCCTACATGGAGTTAGAAGTGAGAACAAGGTAGAACTCAAATACGTATATTTATACACACACACACACACACACGCATATACAGACATACATGAGGAGTCTTCAATATGTTCATGGAAAATGCATATTATGAAAAAATTATGCATGGATTTCAAAAATTTTTTGAAGCAAAATGAACTCATACTAACTTGTTATAGCATGTCTGAAGAGGATTTAGTTTGAGGCACTAAGAAGGATAAGACATCAGTTTGAAAAGAGGCCCTAACAGAGCAACATGACTTCTACTAAAATTGAAGCTAGACTAAACACCAAATTTATGGTGAAGCTTTGGTGGAAGAATGGTGATATCACTGATTTTTATTTAAGTTTATGAAGACAATGTCCCAAAGAAATCAGCAGTTTACAAATGGATAACTCATTTTAGGAAGGAACCAGATGGTGTTAAAGATGAAGCCTTCAGGGCAGACCATCCACATCAATTTGCAAAGAAAAAAGTTAATCTTGTTTATGCCCTGATTGAATAGGACTGACCATTAATGGCAAAAACAATAGCCAATACCATAGACACCGCAGTTGTTTCAGTTTACACAATTCTGACTGAAGAGTTAAGGTTTAGCAAACTTCCCACTCATTGGGTATCGAAAGTATTGGGCCCAGATCAACTGCAGACAAGAGCAGAGCTTTCAATGAAAATTTTAAACCTGTAGGATCAAGATCCTGAAGCATTTCTTCAAAAGAATTGTGACTTGAGATGAAACGTGGCTTTATCAGTACAATCCTGAAAACAAAGGACAGTCAAAGCAGTGGCTACCAAGAGGTAGAAATGTTCCAGTCAAAGCAAAAGCAGACAGGGCAAAGGGAAAGGCCATGACAATAGTTTTTTGGGGCTGCTCAGGCATTTTGCTTGTTGACTTTCTAGAAGGCCAAAGATCAATAATATCTACTTACTATAAGAATGTTTTGATAAAGTTAGCCAAAGCTTTAGCAGAAAACACCCACAAAAGCTTCACCAGGAAGTCTTTGTCCACCATAACAATGCTCCTTCTCCTTTCTCTCATCAAACAAGGGCAATGTCGTGAGAGTTTTGATGGAATGTCTTTAGGCATCCACCCTCGAGTCCTGATTTGGCTCCTTCCTTCTGTTTCCTAATCTTAAAGAAATCTATAACGGGCTCCCATGGTTTTTCAGTTCATAATGTAAAAAAGACTACATTGACATGGCTAAATCTCCAGGACCCTCAGTTCTTTAAGATGGGATAAATGGCTGGTATTATTGCTTACAAAAGTGTCTTGAACTCAATGGAGCTTGTGTTAAGAAACAAAGTTTCTTTTTAATTTTTATCTTTTCATTCTATTTTCCCATTAACTTTAGGAAGCCCCATCCCACACACATATATGTAAAAAATGAATATATAGACCCCCTGTTCTTTAATTTAGATTTAAATTTGGTTAAAAATAGAGGCTATAGTTTTTCTTGGTTTCGGAAACACTGAGAAAATGAGAAACTTTAAACTATTGATGCAGCTGTTTTGAAATACAAAGAATAATAACCTTTAGCATGTTGTCATATAAGAGAAGAAAGAAATCTTGGGAATACTAAGCAGTCTGCTGCCCTGAAGACACTGAGACCGTAAACATCAGCCATGATGTGGTAATGAGTCTTTCTTGTCTTATTTTTATTTATTCTGAATTACGACATTAGTACTAGCTAGTTTATAAGACAGTCAACTGAGATTTTCTATTTTAACTGTAACAGCATATTTTTTATACTTCATAACCTTATATAATCATGCTTTTTACTTTTTTGTTGTGGAAAATTATATTCACCCATTTTAGTTTTGTTGTGTAAGTTGATTTTTTAAAAATTCATCAATCTTGTAGTATCTAGCCCACTCACCATAAACTATACTCATTTTCTGATAATCCGTGTTAAACACTATAGACATTCCCCCGGACTGAAGAAAAATAACTGTTTTTCTGCAAGTAGAATATGGTACCTATAAAAATAAATGATTATAACAGAAATGAAGTGCAGAATTACTACTGTTTCCTCAACTACAGAAAGAAGCAGCTAACAGTATAGCCCAAGAAACAACAGCCTGGTTTTCATGCCTCCAACTAAGTGATTTATCTTCACTTTCCTTCCTCTTTTTCCAAAAATCCAAAATTGAGAAAGTGAATCTGGCCAAGTATTCAGCTTCATTCTAAATATTAATATATGCTTCTGACTTACACATAATTTTCAGCCTGCTTTCATTGTTAGGCGACTTTCTCCTTTCTTCTAAAAATAAATAGGAGCTTTTGAAATGTGCCTAGTATTTCTGTAAAAGCTGGGAGTGTAAATATTCAAAGCCTCTTTGTATACTTTAACTCAGAATAAAAATTCAGCTGGCATATTATTCCTGACTAATCAATTTCCTTGGTGAAACCCTTTCAATGGTTCTGAACCCCTGGGAATTGTTTCACCGCATTTATTTTGTACCACTGTCAGCTGGAGACTGGGTGGGATGAATTTACAAGAGAAAAAGGCACAGAGTCATCAGAGACAGATGAAACTTCAAAACATACCCTCAAAAGGAGACTATAAACGTTAAAGGGAGCAACTGATGGCATGGAGGCATTGGAGATAGATTCTATGAGATCTGGCTTAAACTCCTGAAGCAATTCAGCCCTCTTGCCATTAAAAAGAAAACTCTGTTCTTAAATTACACAACCACCTTTATTTTGGAAAGCAATGCCTTTGGCAAACAATGACAGCCCTTCAGGCTTGGCCCTAGCCCTGGAAAAGTATAGACTTCTTTTGCCTAACTGGAGACCTTCCAAGGTGCACATTTGGAAGAGAAGAGCGAATGCATGGCTTTGAGAGTAAGATGTATTACTCCATGCTTTATTCTTACTTAATCCTTTTATCTTATTTTATTTGCTTATTTATTTATATTTTTAGAGATAGAGTCTCACTCTATTGACCCAACTAGTATACAGTGGCATGATCACAGCTCACTGCAGCATCAAACTCCTGGGCTCGATGGATCCTCCCATCTCGGCCTCCTGAGTTGCTGCGACTACAGGAATGAGACACTGCACTGGGCTCAATTTTGTTTTTTAAACCAAATAACAAAATCATTCAGAGCCTACAGAATTTTGGGTGTGGCCCCTACTAGAAAGTTATTGTATCTTGTATTTGTTTTCTTACTCATGTGGGAGTTCCATGCCTTTCAAATGGCTTCCACTCACTTGATTTCACTTGACTCTCACAGCAGCCTGAGTGGATGAGACAACCTCTGTGTTGTGTAACTCTTGGAGGGGGAGTCCCAGTTTATTAAACGGGACATCAAAGAGGCAGATAATCTATCAGGGTGTTATCTATTATCATTTATATGCTTATCTTTAGTAAAACCCCACCTTGCTTTGGTCCCTAAACTACCACATTATTGTTTTTATTCTCATCATTTGATTACTTTTTTCCTTATTTTTTATCTATTATAGAAATTTTGGATGTATTGCAGGGTTTAAAAATAGAAAATTAAAACTTCCTGTTAGCCTATCATCCAAACTTTTGATTTTTGGTATATTTCCTTTCCATTTTTTTCCTCTATGTATGCAGCTTTTCCCCAAAAATCAAAGATTGTTTTCTGTAAGTATTGTACATTTTACCTGATATGTTTTTAGTAAATCTTCAAAAACATGTATTTTTTAATGACTGCATGAATTTTATCATATAGATATACCATGATTCGTGGGCTGCAATTCATAATTGCACAAAGGGCTCCAGTCCAACTAGTAATCTTAGAGTTCTGGTTTGTTGCTGAAGGAGGTGCAGGGAGTGCAGGTATTCTCTCCCATGCAGCCTGGTGTAGGGAAACGGGGTTGAGTCCAGGCCTTAGGAGACCTAAATTCTCATATTTTCTCTACTTGTGTGATCGAGATAAAATGAAGGCTTTATCCCAATGACCTCCCAGTTCTTCCTTGCACTCTTACAGTTATGAAAAACGCTGCCTTCATTCTAAAATAGGAGCTACTGTTGGAGTCAGATGAATAGAAGATTACACTCTTCGACTGCATTCTCCTATCAAGAGGCATGGGGAGAGGCAAGCGGATGCGCGGTGGCAACTCAACTCCAAGGTAGTTATGTCGATAGAATGAGGCTTCCTTTCAGCAGATTATACTCAACCATTTTGCCAATTTAAACACAAGCCATGTCAAAATTTACTTTTGCATTTATTTTGAAAAAATACTAAGCAACTAAACAGAATAAACAATATGTGAGAAAGCACTTGACCTCAAGAAAAAAACTACTTACAGACTTTTGTAACTTAGCAGCTAAGATGTATTGCTTTTATTCATACACATAACTGAATACAAAATATGAGGTTTTCTACCGACTATACATAGCAAAAAAAATTCCTTAAAATACCATTAAAGTAAAGTACAGTTTTTAAATTTTGTAAACCATTTAGCTAAATGTAATGTGGTATCCTAGATTGGATCAGAAAAAGGACATTACCCAGGAGTGGGATTGCTGGATCAAATGGTAGTTCTACTTTCAGTTCTTTAAGGAATCTCCAGACTGTTTTCTATAGTTGCTGTACTTATTTACATTCCCACCAGCAGTGTAGAAGTGTTCCCTGTTCACCACATCCATTTCAACATCTATTATTTTTTTGGTTGTGGCCATTCTTGGAGTAGTAAGGTGGTATCGCATTGTGGTTTTGATTTGCATTTCCCTGATCATTAGTGATGTTGAGCATTTTTTCATGTTTGTTGGCCATTTGTATATCGTCTTTTGAGAATTGTCTATTGATGTCCTTAGCCCACTTTTTGATAGGATTGTTTTTTTTTTCTTGCTAATTTGTTTAAGTTTGTTGTAGATTCTGGGTATTAGTTGTTTGTCAGATGTATAGATTGTGAAGATTTTCTCCCACTCTGTGAGTTGTCTGTTTACTCTGCTGACTGTTCCTTTTGCCATGCAGAAGCTCACTACTGGGTATCTACCCAGAGGAAAAGGAAGTCATTATATGAAAAGGATACTTGCATACACATGTTTATAGCAGCACAATTTGCAGTTGCAAAAACGTGGAACAAACCTAAATGCCCATCAATCAATGATTGGATAAAGAAACTGTGATATATATATGGACCTCCATCATCTACCTAATATACATATATATATATATATATATATATATATATATACACACACACACACACACACACATGATGGAATACTACTCAGCCATAAAAGGAATGAATTAATGGCATTCACATTGACCTGGATGACATTGAAGACTATCATTCTAAGTGAAGTAACTCAGGAATGGAAAATCAAACATTTTATGTTCTCGCTCATAAGTGGGAGCTAAGCTATGAGGATGCAAAGGCATAACAATGACACAATGGACATTGGGGATGCAGGGGGTAAGGGTGGAAAGGAGATGAGGGATAAAAGATGACAAACTGGGTGCAGTATGTACTGCTCAGGTGATGGGTGCACCAAAATCTCATAAATCACCACTAAAGAACTCACTCATGTAACCAAACACCACCTGTTCCCCAATTACTTATGGAAATTTTTTTAAATGCTTTTTTTTAAAAAAAGGAAAAAAAGGACATTAGTAGAAAAACTGATGAAATACAAATAAATCTGCTGTTTACTTAACAGCATTGTAGCAATGTTAATTTCTTAGTTTTGACAAATGTGCATGGTTTTCTAAGATGTTAACATAAGGGAGAAGCTGGTAAAGCATAGATAGGAACTCTGTCTACTATCTGCAGCTTTTTTGTAAATCCAAAATTATTCAAAAATTAAACTTTGATTAAGAAAGCAGAATAACACATGGGCACACTTTGCTAGGTGACAACTCCATGGGGTAGAACAAGGACCGTGGTGTTTAGTACAGTCTCCTGATGCTCAGCACTGGGTCTGGCAGGGGTAATAAATAGTTATTGAATGAATAAAAGAATACATAAGTGAATGAACCAAGTACACAGTGCAACTCATTCTAAGAATTATTATTATTCACCCAAATAAACCCTCCTGGTTTCCTCTTTATTCCCTGTAGTCAGTAGCCAGATTAATAGCAAAAACAAAAAAACAAACCAAAAAAAAGCGAATATCAAGGAGTCTTCCACCCCACTAGTTTTGATGGACCTCCATCATCTACCTAATAAAATTTTAGTCCTATGCTGACATTCAGAAGCATCCAAAATCGAGTTCCAATTTGCTTTCCTAACTTTATTTCTAACATTACAAACTCTATAATCTACTATACCACTTGCACTTTCTCCAAACATGCTTCATGCTTTTAAAATATTTGTTTTATATCTGTGGCTTTGCTGATGTCCTTCTGTCAGAAGTATTTTCCCCCCAAAGTCTCTACCTATTCAAATCCTAACTATCATTCATGGCACAACTCAAGGGTGACCTCCTCCATGAAGCCTTTCTCTGTTTGCTTAGGCACAATCTTTCTCTCTTTAAAACTAACAGCAATTGTTATTATGCCATTTGTGGCCACCTTGGAAATGTACCATTTGGGGTCTCCTACTGGAGAAAACACAGTTGATTGACAGCCTTAAATGCTAGCTCTCTGGATCCACTCCCTGTTCCTGCCAAGGTTACCCTTTCCATGGCTATTCCCAGATAGCGACTAAGCAAGCTGGAGGTATTAGTGCTGGCCTGTTCCTACAAGAGCTGGGACTCTTCTAAGGAGCAACTTTGGCTGGAGGACTCCCGTTTGGCCTGGGTGAAACTTTCTTGGAACTTCATTGCATCTGAAAGGCTTCCTACCCTATCTTCTTTTCTTTCCTTTCTTGTTTCACGTGTGTTTGACTTGCATCAAGATAAGAAGACTTTCCCTTCCTATTTCTGCTTCTCCCCACTTTATCTTTCATGCTGTTTTCTCCAATGAATCTCTTGCATGTCAAATCCTAGCTTGGTGCCATTTTAGAAAATCTGAACTGATACGTTGTTTTTCTTTCTTTCTTTCTTTCTTTCTTTCTTTCTTTCTTTCTTTCTTTCTTTCTTTTTTAGAATGAAAGAAAAAGAGAGAAAAGAAGAAAGAAAGAGTGAAAGAAAGAAAAAAAAAAGAATGTAAGAGAGAAAGAAAGAGGAAGAGAAAGAGGGAGAGAGAACGGGATTCTTGTTCTATTGCCCAGGCTAGAATGCAGTCTAAA
>CAUYLG010031613.1:0-31172 GCA_963573385.1 Cacajao melanocephalus | reverse complement strand
CATTGCTTGTTTTTGTCAGGTTTGTCAAAGATCAGATGGTTGTAGATGTGTGGTGTTGCCTCTGAGGCCTCTGTTCTGTTCCATTGGTCTATATCTCTGTTTTGGTACCAGTACCATGCTGTTTTGATTACTGTAGCCTTGCAGTACAGTTTGAAGTCAGGTAGTGTGATACCTCCTGCTTTGTTCTTTTTGCTTAGAATTGACTTGGCTATGTGGGCTCTATTTTGGTTCCATATGAAGTTTAAGATGGTTTTTTCCAATTCTGTGAAGAAAATCATTGGTAGCTTGATGGGGATAGCGTTGAATCTATAAATTACTTTGGACAGTATGGCCATTTTCACAATATTGATTCTTCCTAACCATGAGCATGGAAGGTTTCTCCATCTGTTTGTCTCCTCTCTTATTTCATTGAGCAGTGGTTTGTAGTTCTCCTTGAAGAGATCCTTTACATTCTTTGTTAGTTGTACTCCTACTTATTTTTTAATATATATTTATTATTTAATTTCAAAAGTTTTTTGAGAAACAGGTGGTGTTTGGTTACATGAATAAGTTCTTTAGTGGTGATTTCTGAGATTTTGGTGCACCCATCACCCGAGCAGTGTACACTAATACAATGTGTAGTCTTTTATCCCTCACTCCCTTCCCACTTTTTCCCACAAGTGCCAAAGTCCATTGTATCATTCTTATGCCTTTGCATCTTCATAGCTTAACTCCCACTTATATGTGAGAACATGTGATGTTTGCTTTTCCACTCCTCAGTTACTTCACTTAGAATAATGATCTCTAACTCTACGCGGGTTATAGCAAATGCCATTATTCCATTCGTTTTTATGCCATTGTATTATTTTGGAGTTTTGATTAGTTATGGAATCATTGAACCATCATGTTTATGCATATTTATTTGCTACTGAGTGTATTTTAAATATTCAGGGGTCAGCCACACATATGCTGATTACAATTTAAAATTATTTAAAGGAATTTAATCAAATTTATAGTCAATAATGCCCACAAAATTGATATTCTTTAGGACAGAATAGAACAAAATTGAGATCCAGAGATCCATACAAAGGATCAATGAAGCCAAAAGTTTGCTATTTGAAGGGATAAACAAGACGGATAGACTGCTACCTAAACTTACCAAGAAAAAACAGAGAAGATCTAAATAGGCACAATCAGAAATGACAAGGGTGATGCTACAACTAATCCCACAGAAATACAAAAGATCCTCTGAGACTATTATGAACAGCTCTGTGCACACAAATTTGAAAATCTAGAGGAAATGGGTAAACTCCTGGATACATATAAGCTTCCAGAATTGAATCAGGAGGACACTAAAACCCTGAACAGACCAATATTGAGTTTTGGAATTGAATTAGTAATAAAAACCTCCCACCTGAAAACAGTCCTGAACTGGACTGATTCACTGCCAAATTTTAGCAAATGTACAAAGAAGAGTTGGTACCAGGTATACAGAACTATTCCAAAAATATTAAGGAGGAGAGCCTCTTTCATAACTCATTTGATGAAGCCAGCATCACCTTGATACAAAAATCTGGCAAAGATACATCAAAAAAAGAAAACTGCAGATTAGTATCTGTGAGGAACATAGATGCAAAATCCTCAACAAAATAATAGCAAACCCAATCCAGCAGCACATCAAAAAGTGAATTCAATAAGACCAAGTAGGCTTTATTCCTGGGATGCAAGGTTGGTTCAACATATACAAATCAATAAACATGATTTACCATATACAGAGAACTAAAAGCAAAGAACATATGATTTATCTCAATAGATGCAGAAAAAACTTTCAACAAAGTTT
Organism: Cacajao melanocephalus; assembly: GCA_963573385.1. NCBI lineage: Eukaryota > Metazoa > Chordata > Mammalia > Primates > Pitheciidae > Cacajao > Cacajao melanocephalus. Next base: position 29,353 of record CAUYLG010031613.1, on the reverse strand, counting down.
GACATCCTTTCATGGTAAAGTTTCTCAATTAACCAGGCATCAATGGAACATACCTCAAAGCAATAAGAGACACTTATGAAAAACACTGAAGCAATGTTGTTCTGAAGAAGAAAATGCTGGAAGCATTCCCTTTAAGAACTGAATAAGATGCTGAGCGCAGTGGCTCATGCCTGTAATCCCAGCACTTTGAGAGGCTGAGGCAGGCGGATCATGAGGTCAAGAGATCGAGACCATCCTGGTCAACATGGTGAAACCCTATCTCCAAAAACCAAAATCAAAACAATAACCAAAAAAAAACTGAATAAGACAAGGATGCCCACTCTCACCACTCCTGTTAAACATAGTACGGAAAGTTCTAGCCAGATAAATCAGGCAAGAGAAAGAAATAAATAGCATCCCAAATGGAAAAAAAGTCAAATTATTTCTCTTCACTAATGATACTATTCTATAACATAAAACCCTAAAAACTCCATCAAAAGGCTCCTAGAACTGATACACTACTTTCATAAAGTTTCAGGATAAAAAAAATCAATGTACAAAAAATCAGTAACATTTCTATACATTGATAATGTTGAAGCTGAGGGCCAATTCAAGAATATAATCCCGTTTACAATAGCCACACATACAAAAATATCCAGGAAGAAATCTAACCAAGGAGATGAAAGATCTCTATGAGGGGAAATACAAAACGCTGCTAAAAGATATAATTGCTAACATAAACTAATGGAAATATAGCCCATGCCCATGAATTGGAAGAATCAATATTGTTGAAATGGCCATTTTGCCCAAAGCAATCTAATGATTCAATGCTAATACTATCAAACTACCAACATCATTTTTCATAGTATCAGAAAAAACTATTCTAAAAGTCATATGAAACTAAACAGAGCCCAAATAGCCAAGGCAATCCTACGCAAAAATAACCAAGCTGGAGGCATCACATTACCTTACTTCATACTATACTATAAGGCCTCAGTAACCAAAACAGAATGGTGCTAGTACAAAAGCAGACATGTAGACCAATGGAACAGAATACAGAACCCAGAAATAAAACTGCACACCTACAACCATCTGATCTTTGAACAAGTTGACAAATACAAGCAATGGGGAAGTGATCTCCTATTTAACAAATGCTTCTGGGAAAACTGCATAGCCATACGCAGAAGAATGAGACTGGACTGCTACCTTTCACTATATACAAAAATTAACTCAAGATGGATGAAAGATTGAAATGTAAGTTTTCAAACTACAAAAGTCCCACAAGAAAACCTAGGAAATACCATTCTGGAAGTCAGCCTATGCAAAGAATTGATGGCTAAGAACTTAAAAGCAATGGCAACAAAAACAAAAATTGACAAGTGGGACCTAATTAAACTAAAGAGCTTCTGCCCAGCAAAAGAAACTATCAACAGAGTAAACAGATGATATCCTACAGAACAGGAGAAATTGTTGACAAAACATACATCCAACAAAGGGCTAATATCCAGAATCTATGAGAAACTTGAACAAATCAACAAGCAAAAAACAAATAACCCCATAAAAAAGTGGGCAAAGGACATGAACAGACACTTCTCAAAAGAAAACATACAAGTGGCCTACTAACATTAAAAAAAATGCTCAACATCACTAATCGTTAAAGAAATGCATATCAAAACCACAATGGGATACCATCTCACATCAGTCAGAATGGCCATTATTAAAAAGCTTAATAGATGCTGGTGAGGCTGCAGAGGAAAGGGAACACTTATACACTATTGCTGGGAATGTAAATTAGTTCAGCCACTATCGAAAGCAGTCTGGAGATTCTGCAAAGAACTTAAAACAGAATTACTGTTACATCCAGCAATTCCATTACTGTGTATATGCCCAAAGGAAAATACATCATTCTGTGAAAAACACACATGCACTTACTTTTATGTGCATTGCGGCGCTATTCACCATAGCAAAGACACAGAATTAACCTAGGCACCCATCTGTGGTGGATTGTATAAAGAAAATATGGTATATATACACCATGAAATTACTATATAGCCATAAAAAGAACCAAATTGTGTCCTTTGCAGGGTCATGCATGGAGCTGGAGGCCATAATCCTAGGCAGTTTAATGCAGACAAACAGAAAGCTGGATATAGCATGTTCTTATTTATGAGTGGGAGCTCAACATTGGGTACACATGGATAGAAAGATCAGAATACTAGACACTGGGAACTACTAGAGCGGGGAGGGAGGAGAGCAAGGGGTGAAAAACTACCTTTTGTGTCCTATACGTGGTACCCGGGTGACAGAAATCAATCATATCCAAACGTCAGCATCATCCAATATACTAATGTAACAAGCCTACACATGTACTCCCTGAATCTAAAATAAAAGTTGAAATTTTAAAAATAAAGTAAAATAATAAAAAATAAAATGAAATATTTTTTGTTAATAAAAAAATAAATGAAAGATTAACTTTGTAAAAAAATAGTCTGTAAAAATTATTTTCTGAGTTTTACCTTTTAAATGTGTAGATTTAATGTATTAACTATTCAGTAAAAGGAACCATTCATTGAACCAAAATTACTCCTGAGATGCAGTTATAAAATTATTTCTTTATCTTTCACTATTTCTTTAAATCTGTTTTATAGGGCTAGTTCTTTTCCTGCCCCTGTTGAGAATGAGGGCATGTTCATGGTTCTTCTGAATAGCTGCTTTAAGTTCAGACAAGGTCTCTAGTTAATAATTAAAATATTCAGCCCCACGTAGTAATCAAAACTCTAATTTTTTTTGCTGTGGGGTGGGTAGGACAGAGTCTTGCTCTCTTGCCCTGGCTGGAGTGCAGTGGTGAGATCTCAGCTCACTGCAACCTCCGCATTCTGGGTTCAAGCGATTCTCCTGCCTTACTCAGCCTCCCAAGTAGCTGAGATTACAAGTGTGTGCCACCATGCCAGGCAAACACCCAGGTAAATTTTATATATCTGGTAAAGATAGGGATTTCACTATGTTGCTCAGAGTGGTCTTGAACTCCTGGATTCAGGTGATTCTCACACTGAGGCCTCCCAAAGTGCTGGGATTACAGGTATGAGCCACCACACCTGGCCCCAAACTCTAAATTTAAAGCTGAAATTTCTACCCATTCTGACCTTCAGCCTGCAGGCAGGAATCCTATGGTTGGGAAAAGATGTGGTTGCTCACCTCTCTAGCTCTCCTATTTCTCATCTTCATCCCCTTCTCTTGATCTGGTTTTTGACCACTTCGTAGTCAGAGTGTAGTCAGAGAAAGAAGGATGGAGAGTTTTTAACTGACTGATGCTATCAGTAGCTGGTACTACACTGTCTGGGACTGTAAAGAGATTAGACTCCTCTGTTAAGGGTACTTAAGAAGTCCTCCCTTCTCTCAGCTTTGGAGGACAGGAAGTTTTTTTTTTTTTTTTTTTTTTTTTCCCCACCACAATAAGTGCATGGCTAGTTTGGATAACTTCTCACTCTTTTCTCAGGCCTTTAACATTGCTTGATATCTTCAAATTCTCAACTGCCATGTAGTTTTCTCTGGCAGGACTTGCCTGCACTAGGTCTTCTGTGTGTCTCCCATCTGATCCACGGAAAGTATTCATGCATTTTCTATTCCAACTGAGTCTGGATTTGTAAGCCAATCCCAATTCTTTTACTTCATTGTCAACAGCAAGCTACCTTTTCCCTCATCCTTTTGATTTCTTACATGTGAGTCCAACAGTTGTCTACTGTGTCTCTAAACACCAAGGGACACATATTAAGCTCTTCAGGTGGTCTTGTTAACCACTCTTGCAAGGTTCATGGTGAAAGGAGGTAGCTACTCCCCTAACCTTGCCCTTGGGAGGGATGGGTGGTACTTGGCCACAGTTCTTCCCAAAGAAATCGTCAACTCCATATTCTCTTCAGATGTTGAACTCCTGATCCATTTCAATTCTTCCAGTGGGTTTGTGGTTAAAAGATATGTAACCAGCTTCCAGAACCTCCTTTTTGAATTCTGTATACAGTCTAGTGACTCCTTTTGAATACAACATCTGTTATATTATTGTATATTACATTAATTATGTTATTTTCCTTGGCAAAACTTCCATTTTAATATGTAATAATACAAAGTACAAGTTTAATGAGTTCTCTCTGCCATACACAAAATCTTCTCTTCGTCAGAGACTCCCTCAGCATTTATAAATATCTGAGTTAACGGACACATTAAACAACGGACAGATTATAAATATCTGTCAATAGCGACATAAAGTGGGTGGATCTCTCAATGAAAACGACAGTTAACATTTTGGTGCTCAGGGAACATACAGCAAATTAGAAGCTGTGCTTAGTGAGTAATGCTGGCATAAGATTTTTTCCTAATTTTCCATTACCGTGGTCTTTTATGTTTCCAATTAAGTTATCAGTGCTGGGAGATCAAGTTAGAGCTACTTAGGAGCTTTTCATTGCTGGGGAAATCACAGGTCTATGTTGTTAATTAACAGCACAGGAGTGTTTCTGTCTCCTTAGGTCTGTAATGGAAATTATTTCTGCTTGAAGCCTTACCACCTTTACTATTAGAAAGGAACCGTGAGGTACCAAGTGACTTTTTTTTTTCAATTTTCAAAGGCATTGATGAGTATCAGGTAGATTTTTTTCCCTTGAAATTCTTTTAACTTGGTGTTTAATAACCTTTATTTTGGAATCACCTTGCTTTTTAAAATTAAACTTGAAGAATTCGAGATCATGTCCCACATAAATATGATTCAGCAGAACTGTGAGAGGACCCAACTGTCAAGATTTTAAATAAGGACTGAAGATGGTATAAAGGACACCCTTTGAGAATTTTTCCTTTCTTTAAAAATATCAAGGCTGTAATTTCAGCACTTTGGGATGCCGAGGTGGGTAGATCACAAGGTCAATAGACCAAGACCATCCTGGCTAACGTGGTGAAATCCCGTCTCTACTAAAAATACAAAAATTAGCTGGGTGTCGTGGCACGTGCCTGTAGTCTCAGCTCCTTGGGAGGCTGAGGCAGGAGAATTGCTTGAACCTGGGAAGCGGAGGTTGCAGTGAGCAGAGATTGGGCCACTGCACTCCAGCCTGGCGACAGAGCAAGACTCTGTCTCAAAAGAAAAAAAAAAGAAAGGCTGGGTGCAGTGGCTCACACCTGTGAGCACTTTGAGCACACCTTCCAGGACTTTGAGAGGCTGAGGTGGGAGGATCACTTGAAGCCAGGAGTTTGAGGCTAGTTTGGGCAATACAGTGAGACCCACCCATCTCTACAAAATTAAACAATATTATTACATTCTTTATTTTTTCCATATAAAGTATAATTTTATTACCTAGAGTCCTCATGTTGTACATTAGATTCCTAGAACTATTCTTTTCCTATCTGGCTTTTTTCACTTAGCAAATTGTCTTCCAGGCTCATACAGGTTGAGGCAAATGGCAAGATCTCATTCATTTTTAGGGCTAAATAATATTCCATTGTATATAGGTACCACAGTTTATTCATTTCCTCTGTCGTCTGACACTTAGTTGTTTCCATATCTTGGGTATTTGAATAATGCTGCAGTGAACATTAGAGTGTAGATTTCTTTATGAGGTGGTGATTTCATTTCCTGCGGATATGTGTCCGAAAAAGGCGTTGTGGGTCATATGGTAGTTCAAATTTTAATTTCTTTAGAAATCTCCATGATATTTTCTGTAATGGCCATACCAATCTATATTTTCCACCAACAATGTACAAGAGTTCCCTTTTCTCTATACCCTTGCCAAATTTGTTATCTCTTGACTTTTTGATAGTAGCCATCCTAACAGGTTTGAGATGGTGTCTTATAGTCTTTCTGGTTTGCATTTTCCTGATGTTTGATAATGTTAAGCACCTTTTCATTAAACCTGAGCGTTGGGAAACAAGTTGGGAGACAGCCAGGCAAATACATTCCTTTATCTTTACTTATTAAATCGACTGCTTCCAGGGACAGTTTCTCCTTGCATTTTGTTTGAAGAAGGGCCCCTCCCGGGCCGGGTGCAGTGGCTCATGCCTGTAATCTCAGCACTTTGGGAGGCCAAGGCGGGCAGATCATGAGTTCAGGAGATAGAGACCATCCTGGCCAACATGGTGAAGTCCTGTCTTTATTAAAAACATGAAGAAGAGCCCCTCCTAAGTAGCCAGGCCTTTTGAACATGCTGCGTTCTCTTCACTCTGTGCTTTGCCCCTTGTGATGTTAGGTAGTTCACAAAGCCTCCTTCCATTGGATTGATTTATATCTTTTCTTTCTTTCCTTGCTTCCCTTTTTCTCATTCTTGCTGCCCTTGCTTTGCACCTTCCAAGTAAAGTGTCAGTACTTTAATCCTTGGCTCAGGCTCCATTTTCTAGAGAACTCAAGCTAACATATGTGGGAATTATAATAGCTTCTGTCTTTACAGTGGATTATAGGCTTTTCGCAGCACTTAGGGTGTTTCCTGATTTATAGCCCACATTAAGCAAAGTCAAAACTTTTGAATGTCTATGTTTGCTTTTAGATTGGCAAAAAATTATATAGATATCTATAAGTGTAATGTAATATGAAAGTACATATAATCATATAATTTATTTCCAAATATAAAACACACTGAAATACTTAATTTATTGATTGTCATTAGTTGTAATGAGGAAACAGTATTCCCTAAGTGGGAAATACAATTAGGTGCTTTAATTCTGCATCAAGACTTCATTTCCAATGAGTGGTTCTAGTATGTTCCTGAGCTGTCCTCCTGCTGCTCCTAGCACTGTAGAGAGAAACAGGTAGTGACGGCAGTTGCTCTTTTTTTTTTCTCTTGATTGAAATCTCATGTAAAGTGTTCTCCCTTTGTTTCGGAAATAAGGGCAGTTGAGCAACCAACAAGTTATAAACCTATTTTTCTCTTTAAATACAACTTTGGTTCTTTTAGAATTGCAAGTGATGGACCTAACAGACAACAGCAGCTTTTACAAGAATAACTTATTTTTGTGAGAACTCTGGAGAATAAGAAATCACGTGAACTTTTATTCCAAATAAGATAATTTTTAGGCATAAGGTTAATGGCTGGGTGAGGAGTAATTTTGCATTGTAGCGTTTACATTGAACCTAATATGTGACTACAAGAATACAGTTCTGAATTATACCTCTTCTTTCTCTTCAACTCTTAGAAACATTTGCCATTTTAAAGTGAATTGCACTTTCATCCCCACTGAAAACAGATGAAGATGTGTATTGATCAACTATAATGGTTGAGCTTGATTGTTCTATTTCATAAGCTTTCCAATAGTAGTTTTTTGGAGAAAGCAGTTAAGTTTGCTTTCATTTTCTTTCAGCCTTGAAACTGCAACAGGCCAACAAAAAGAAAAATGACAAAATTTGGCAATGGGATTTCCACATGTCAGATTTCAAACTATCACAAGCAACAAGAACACGATCTTGTCTGGCTTTATGCATACGGATATAGGTGCCCACATATACACATGCACATTTGTTTGTGTAGAAGCATGTAACTTGTCATTTTTATGGATCTCCCTATAGAGAAAACCAAGTTGGAGGTACTAAACTAATTGGATCCCTAGGGTTTCCCCAAATCCCTTCCCTTGTATATTGATAGCTGCATTCTTGTTCACTTTCAGAAAATTGAAAACTTGGGTTAGCTTTTTACCTGCTTAGATTTTAAACCTTTTTATGCTCAACAAAAATGTTGATTTTTATCTTTTAAGAAATAAACTTATTTTACATGTTTTTTTCTTAAATGCAGTTACTTAACACGATTTTAACATGACTTTAATTTTTCCCATTAAAAATTTGCCTAAAAATCCCCCAATTTTTAAAATTTCCAAAATGGCTATGCACTTCATAGGGAATTCTTTCTGTTTAAGTACACAATTCAAGTAAGTGGACCACATGGGATAGAAATAGAAACTATTAAAAATTTTTAAACTTATATGTTTTCCAGTTTAGAAAGTAAGCTCCATTTCTAAAGTATTATATTAAGATATAGTGAAAGTTTGGAAGTCTACTGTGCTTTGAGGACAATATTCTTTAATAAAGTCAAAAGAATGATGTGAAAACTATACTACCCAAAGAAAGACACAGGTCTGATGTAAAGATTATCCCCCTTTCCCTTTTTATTACTGGTTACTACTAGATAAAACCTTAATAAAGGAAATATTTATCCCTGTGAAAATGAGATTAATCCCTTAACAAATTAAAAAAAAGAGGGAGAAAGAGAGAGAAAAAGAGAGAGAGTGAGTGAGAGAGAGAGAAAGAAAGAAAGAAAGAAAAAAGAAAGAAAAGAAAGAAAGAAAGAAAAGGAAGCTATACATTATATTTTCCTCCTAGGGTAGAATATCTAGAGTATCTTATCCTTTGGTTGTTTTTAGATAAGGAGCTTTGAAATCTTGGGTGACGGAGCACGCTGTCCCTAAATGATTCTCCTGGCTGTCTTATTCTAGTAAGCTCTTTGGAAAATACCTGAACAAATCATCTTGAGACTCACCCTCTCCCATGTCACTAAGAGAAAAAAATAAATTAAATATATTTTGATATACAAATATATATGTTAATGTATAGCTCATGAGTTAGAAAGTCTAATATATCTAAAATATAGATTACCTATTTAGCAACTATAATTGAGATGAAAAATATTCTAAGGTGAAGTTGGAGCTGCATTATTAGTTCATTTGTTTGTTATCCAAATATTTGCATGATTTTACAGTGCAAGACTAGCAAATACAGTGGTATCTTTAAGAGACTGAAGCATAATAGGGTACCCTTTTGGATGTCCAAAGTATGGCATTTATTAATTGCTTTCAATTACTGAAATTATCATCAAATCGAGTAATTGAATGTACTTAATTGAAGCTACATCTTGGCAAGCATCTCTTATGTGTAGTATCGTTTTTACCAGTTAAATGGAACCTTCCATGACTACTTTGCAAATCAATTTTATTAGAAATGATCAAGTAACTTTAATTGTTTTGGCTTGTTGCTAATGTATTAATAGACTCTGAACTCAAATAATTAATGGAGTTGATTTGGTATGCTTGAAAAAGAGCTCTGATGGTAAACAGATAATGATTGAAATACTTGCTTAAGTTCTATTGGTAGCACCCTCTTTCTAATTCTTTTTGCTTTATCAGCTACTTAGATAATGAAAATATTGGGTAGGATGAGCAAAATTTAATTAAAAATTTATATTCTAATGTTTTTGGTGTATTTATCACTTCAGTTATTTCCACTTCTACCATGTTCTATGTGTACCAGCTGCTATAACTGCAAACAGTGTGAAAGCACAATTTAATTGACATAATTCAGACTTCTATGCTACTTGCCTTTGAAACATCCAAGTAGCTAAGAAAAAAACAGATGTCTTGTTATTTGCATTTTTTGGTATCTGCCTTGTTTGTTCACTCTCACAAATGTTTGGGCAATAATGAACTGATGCAAATGAAAAGGGAGCATTACAATTATACAAAATTTTTTTTAACCTTTCTTGCAAGCTAATGTGTAACACATTAAATTAAAAGTCTAACATCAAAATAGGTGTTATCATTTGAACCATCAGATGTGAATATGTATTATTAAGTTATAATGGTTGAAGTAACGATGTAATACAGAATACAGTACAAGAATAAAAAGTTAAATCAGTGACAATGAATTAAAGGTCTGGGAGAAAAGGCATATATAATAGAAGTGAGACTATTCAGGAACGATACTGTAGTCAGTGAATAATAACTTGATTGAACTTCTATCTTACATGGTAGGCCAGAATAAATTAAATATTTAAATGCAAAAACACAATCAAAGAACTAGAAGAAAATGTGGTTCTAATGATCAGAATTAATATATGAGATGGGTATGGCACTAAAAAATGACATCATAAAGGTAAATTGGTAGATTTGACAAGTAAAAATAAGAACTTTGCTAAAAACATTATAAGTGAAGTTAAAAATATAAAACAAGTAAGGGAAAAATTACCAAAGTAGATAAAAGAGAAAGATTAAAATTTAATGAGTGATAAACAGCTCTTATAAATCATTAAGAAAACCACACTAGAAAGAAGGGCAAAAGATTTGAGTATTTGAAAAAAAGAAAAAATATAAAAGGTCAATGAGCTTACATTAAAAAGTCCAGTTTTACCAATGATCAAAAAAATGTACACTAACGTAATAAAATGACACTGTAGCTTATCCAATTTACTGTTTTTATTTGCATTTTTTAAAAAATACAAGACTATGTTTCTGGTGGAAATAAAAATTGGTATAACTTTCCTGGTGGGCACTTTAACTTTGCCTTTTAAAAAAACAGATACGTTACAGTGTTATAAATAGCTCTGGGATCAAAATGCCCAAATTATAGATACATCAATTTACTTTCTGACATTATTTTAAATTGTTTCTCTAGATCCTGATACACAGCTACATTGAAAGGTAAAACAAATATTTTTGATGAAAACATGATAAAAACACAAATTGAAAGTATAACATCAAAATATGTGTTATCATTTGAACCATCAGATGTGAATATGTATTATTAAGTTATAATGGTTGAAGAAACGATGTAATACAGAATACAGTACAAGAATAAAAAGTTAAATCAGTGACAAGAATCATTAAAGTATTCTTGAAAAAACAAATACTCTTCTTAAAACCATTTTTGGAAGTATTTGCCTAATGTTGATATATTGAGGCAGACATGTAAATGTTTCTTACAGGGACCAGGGGAGATATAAACAAAAACTTCTCACTTAATAAACTTTACAAACTAATGTATTATGTGTCTTAGTTGTTCAAGTTAGATAAACATGTTCTAAATAATTTTTTATTTTTCTTATCCCCGGGCTGTTGTTCTTCCTGATTCAGTCTGGATTGTTTCTATGTCTTATCCCTGGTAAACACCTTTCATCATTTAATGCCCAGTGGGTGCATCATCATATCTAGGACATATCTCCCCACCCAGGTTGAACTGGCTATCCCCTCTCCTTATACTTTTCAGTTCGCCTGTGAGTCTTCTGCTAAATGATAAGCTCATAGAAGGCTAGGAGTATGTCAAATTCATCACCGCTGCTCTAGCAACTGAAGATAGGATCTGGCCAAATAAATAGTGCTTCAATGAGTTAATAAAACAATAATTATATGTCAAGTACACATCTAGGGGTTTTAAAGGCTGTTGCCTGGCTCAATAGAGAATGAGAACTAATTAGAAGGCAATTACAAATGATCAGTTTTTTCATTTGGCAATTTAACCTAGAATATTAGAAACATAATAAGTTTAGGAGTTTGAATTCATAGTAAAAATTTAAGAAGAGATGCTGAATCACATGGAAACAGATGATAAGGAAGCATATGATGTGGCAGTGAGGAAGGAGAGCCAGGCATCTGGGATCACCTCCCCCTTGACCTCCCCACTGCGTTTCAATAGAAGAAAAGGCTGGCCGACTGGTGGCACCTCCTGAATCACCTTCCTGTAAGATAGCAGGTGTGGTACGGGGGAATCTCTCCAGAAGACATTGTTTTTACTTAAACAAGATCAAACCCCCACCCCACTCCTCCACCCAGAGACCAGAAACTTTTCACATGTGATTCCTAAAACTGTAAACCCAAGACCCTTTCACTTGTCATTTCTAAGGCTATAAACCTAAGATCCTTTCACATGTAATATCTAGAGTATACGCCTATATAAAGGCAGAGCTTCTCCTTGTTAGGAGAGCTTGGCCGTTTGGACAACACATAAAGCCTTGCTCCTGGGCCGTAATAATAAAACCCCTTCCTTTCTAGTTTGGTGTCCGAGAGGTCTGTTTCTCAGCCGCTCCTGCTTCAGCAGCATAAATGAAGCATGCCAAGAGTTAAAGGCAAGAACTGAAGCAAAGATGGATTTAAAAGCTGCATTCCATCAGATCCGAAGTATGTCCAAACCATTGCTCCCATTAGAGTTCACTTTTATAAATGAGAGAGTATTTTTTGTGTGTGTGCTGGTAGTCATAGCTCTTAGTACATTTCTCAAATTACTGAGCTTAATCATGACTTTCATGACTTTCTGAGCCTTTTGATTTATAATCTTGTGTTTTTACTAATCACCTCTCCAGTTTTGCCACATTTAATTTGCAGTATTAAATTATAAGAAACTAGCACCATTTCTTAATTAATTCGTTGCTATAAACTATACTAATGGAATCACCTGCATTACATCAGTGTACCAGATGGATGCCAAATTTGCCAGCCTAACGCTGATGTTTTAATTAGACTTCACTGGAATTGTCTTAAGATGGGTTCCTAATAATGGGAGGCAATATTCATTTTTTTAATTCATACTTGCTGTATGAGTCTTCTTGAGTTGCCATGAGAAAATACCACAGGCTGGGTGACTTAAACAACAGAAACTTATCTTCTCAGAATTTTGGAGGTTAGAAGTCCAAGTTCAAGGTGCTAGCAGGATCAATGTCTGATGAGTCCTTGCTTCCTGCCTTGCAGATGCTGCCTTCTCATTGCATGCTTACATGACCTTGACCTTGTCCTTGTGCTTGCATCCAGAGAGTGAGCTCTGATATCCATCTCTTCCTCTTATAGGAACACCAAGGATACTGGATTAGAGTCCCACTCTTGTGACCTCATTTAACCTAAAATACTTCCTTAAAAGCCCTGTCTCCAAATAGTCCCCCTGGGGGTTAGGGCTTCAACATATGAACTTGGTGGGGGTGGGGTGGTCATTGTGTGGAAACACACAATTCAGTCCATAACACCTGCTGACCAATGCAGCCTAAATGTTCCTTCAGCCGAGAAAACTTTAGATAGGCTTCTTTCTGATTCTAGGCCCTGACTGCCCTTTTCTTAGAGCAAGTACTTTTAACTGGTACTTTTGCAAATCCTTTCTCTACCCCTTTGAATCGTAAATTTTTAAAATCTCTTACCAGAGTTAAGACCAAGGAATGTTTTCCTCAAGGTCCGTGGGCCCTTTGAAAGGTAATCAAGGAAGGTCACACCCATCTCCCAGTCTTTGTGAGAGGCTAGGAGCCTAACTTGCTCCAAATTGTAAAGTGAGCACCTTGCTCCAAATTGTAAAGCTACTTTTTGTTACAAAGATTAAAAAAAAAGTCTACTTTCCATTGGGTAAAGCCAATTAGCAGATGCAGATGACCTATTATCTCTCAGTCATCCCTCTCATTCCCCAATTTCAGCGATTCAGCAATTAAAGACCTGGAGTTTTTTTTTTTTTTTTTTTTTTTTTAATTTTTTTTTGACAGAGTCTTGCTCTGTTGCCTAGGATGGAGTATAGTGGCGCGATTTTGGCTCACTGCAATCTGCCTTTCGGGCTCAAGCGATCCAGAAACCTGGAGTGTTTTTTATTAAAGGCTGCAGCGTTTTTAGTTTCATGCAATAGCCTTGAAGTTTTCTTTCCCTTTTTGTTTTGTTTTGTTTTGACATTGCATTAAAAAGGTGCAATTTCTGCTTTGACATTGAAGAAATGCTTAAATTTTAATACCACTAATACTAACTCTATTAGTGATAATAACACTTCTTATTTTACACTTTTGCCTCTTAAGGTGATCTACTGTGCAGCTACTTTAAATTGCCTAGCCTTCAAGGGTGCTGAAACTTTGCTTTAAGACTGCCAGACACATTTTTAAATGCTGGAGGAGAAGCACTCCCCAGTCAATTCTTGCTTAATATTGATCTACATAGTTATCATTTTTTAACTCATCTTTTGTTTGTCTTGCATCTTTCACCTTTTAGCATGTTCTTTCCATCTAAAGGACAAGAGGGTTTGTTGGTAGTGTTCAAATTTAGTTTCTCTCTTTTTGTGTGAAAATGGCTTTATTTCACCCTCATTCTGGAAAGATTATTCTGCTGTTTGTATAGAATTTTATGCCAGTAGTTATTTTTCTCCTGGCCTATTGTGATGTTATTGCACTGTCTTCTAGCTTCCACTATTCCTATTGATCAGTCCATTATCATGCTAATTGTAACTCCTTTATAGGGGTATTCTATTTTCTCTCTGATTGCTTTTAAAATTGTTTTGTAATTTTCAGCTTCCCTAGGATGTGCCTAGGTGTGGATTTTTAAAAATTCTTATTTATTCTGCTTGGGATTCATTGGATTGCCTGAGTTTGAGAATTGATAGAATTCAATAATTCTGAAAAATGCTCAGCCATTTTCTCTTTATATACTGTACTGCCATCATGTAGTATTATATGCTTCTAGAATGCTGATTAAATATGTCAGAGTTTTTCACTTTATATTCATTATTATCAATTCCATTTTTGTAGTTTCCTCTCTTTTCTCTCTTTGGCATAGGTTATAGATTGCCTTCCTTGGGACTGTATTAGTCAGGGTCCAGTCAAGAAAATAAAACCAACATCGGGTGATTCTACTGATGGAATTAGTTGAAAAGGCATTAGAAAAGCTAAAAGAGAACCTAGGAAAAGTAAGGCAAATAATACAGACAATAAAAAATTCACACTACCAAATTATGTGAGGTTGACTTGTAGTTACAAATACTCAGGGGAAATAAATTTTTCCCTCCATCCAGTTTAAGGTTTGAGGCTGTTAATTTTCTTTATAGTCCCATTTTCAGTGGAGAGTTTCTCATGCCCCTCTACATAGAGTATGTAGCCTATGGGATGGATATCAATCAATTATTAAGACAGTAATGCAATAACATGTAACAAGTCACCCAAAATTCAGTGGCTAGGAATAACACTTAATGGTTTTCTCTTCTCCATCTGTAGATGTGAGTTGGGTAATCAAGTCTATATATGGCTGGGTTGGCTCCCACCTGCCGGCCTTTTATCCCATGGTACCAACAAGGCCCAACACTTATTTTTCTCATGGCAGTGGTACAAGTAAAGGAGAACTTGTCACAATGCAAGAATCAAACCTTTGCTTTCTTCTTATCTTCTAACATCCTCTTGGCCAAAGTAAGTCACTTGGCCAAGCCTGATGTCAATGGGGTGGTGAATGTTTGCTAAAGAATAACCCTGACTATCACCAAGGATTCAACTTATCCAAGAGATGTCTATTAGATTGTCTAACTTGGGTAAATTTTGTGTTTTATTGTTTTTTTCGTCTACTCTGCACCTGTATAGCCATCAAAGTGCAAAATTGCTGAGATTCAGCAGAAACCCTCAAAAATGTAACTGACTTTCCAAGCTCCTGTATTTATTCAATATTTGGCTTCATTGGATTCCTTATCTTTGTGTCAGCTAAATGATATACTTAAAAATATTTTCAGTGTTTTTAAATTAGCTTTCTATATGTTTGTATCAGGAGGACCATTCAGGCTGCAAGGTCTACCTTACTGAAGACTGAAGGATATAGAAGTCAGGCTTCCTTTTTTTGTATTTTTTTTTTTTTTGAGATGGAGTTTCACTCTGTCACTCAGGCTGGTGTGCAGTAACATGATCTTGGCTCACTGCAACCTCCTCCTCCCAGGTTCAAGCGATTCTTCTGTCTCAGCCTCACAAGTAGCTAAGAATACTACTAGTAGTGGTGCCACCACAGCCGGCTAATTTTTTGTATTTTTAGTAGACATGGGGTTTCACTGTGTTAGCCAGGATGGTCTCCATCTCCTGACCTTGTGATCCACCTGCCTTATCCTCCCAAAGTGCTGGAATTACAAGCGTGAGCCACGGCACCCAGCCCAGGCTTCCTTTTTATAGAACCATAATCTTAATCTCGATTACTTTCTTTTTCTCAATTTGGTTGGGTAGCTGCGATGACACGTTTTTATTTGTACCCTGGGACTTAAACTTTTGTTTGGCTCACAGACTTCTTAAAACATATGGGCAGTGAGAAGGAAGAAGAGTGAAGTACAGCTCATAAATTTTCAGTTCCTGTAGCTGAGTGGTTATAGTCACTCAAAATTCAACAGATAATGTAGGAAGATGAATAACTTTTGATTGAGAAGAGTTAATAAAAACATTTAGAAATGCTGAATTTCCATCCTCCAAATGGTAGTTAGGTATGACAACCTCAAACTTGGAAGAGATTTAGCTTGGCAAATTTGGAATCAAGAGAGTGGATGTAATCAGTTAGAGAATGGATATAGAGCTGTGAATGAGGACCAATAGGTAGTCCTTAAGAGCACTGAATTAGTAAAAGTAGGAAAGGCTATGTGAGATAAGAAATAATCTCCTAAATTGAAGCCTGAAATTTAGCTCTCTTATGCAAAGTCTTCTTTGATTGGTGGGTGCTATTATCCATTTGGTAACTCTGATCCAGACCTCTTTCACTTTGTGGCACTGCCGCCCCACAGGTGGCTCCCAAGTCACTATAATTAAAAAAAGATAAAAAGAGAGGAGATCCATCAGATTTTAATTGCCTTATCCTGGAAGTGATTCATGTCATTTATATTTATATTAATATTGGTGAAAAAGTCACTTGGCCCCATTCTCATTTTCTTAGCAAAATGTTCTGGTGATTACAGGGGAGACCATATTATATTTAATGGGCATTGTCTCTGTGCAAAGAATGGGCTCTGGAGTTGGAATGTCAGGGTCTAAATCTTGGTTGTACCATGTATTTGCTGCATGACCTTGGACAAGTAACTTAAACATAGTGTACTTCAGTCCCCTGATCCCCAGAAGATGGAAAAAATAATAGCACTTACGTTCTTGGGGACTTATGAAATATAAATTAGTTAATATGGCTGAATATCTTAGAACAGTGTATGGCAAATAGCAAGTACCAGTAATGGTATTGTTAATTTTATCCTTCTTGTATTATTATTATCATTATTATTAAAGTAGTGAGCAAAGAGATAAACTGTTAGGAGAATTCTCACAAGTAAAATGAAAGCTGAGAGAAAAAAATAACTGTCCACAGAGCATTCTAGAAAGTTCCCTTTAACACCTGGATGTCATGTTTCCCAGAATCAAATCACTTCAGAATCATTATTAAACTCTTTCTAGACTTTGGTTGGTGACCACTATCACCAGCCATGAAATTTTTCTAGTGAGAAATATTTGTTCCATGTTTTCTTGTTGCCTCAGATTTAGAGATCATTTGAAGCAGCTTCATGAGTAAAATCCTGACTTCTGTTCCCTGTATCCTTGGGCACTGCCATAAATTACACAGTGGCAGAAAGCTCTAATCACATTGTCTTCTACGTAAGGAGCCTCTGGAGTCGTACAATGCAGCAGTGATGCCTCTTGGTCTACTCTGGACAAAGGTGGGTGGACTTGCATCCAGTTTGAAACATTTCTTTACTTCTTAAATTCGTACTAGAAAACCAACTCTGTCACTGGATTACTTGTTTCTGAAGCACGAAATAAGGAAAATGAGAATACTTAATCTATTAAGGCACTTTAACTGAATTCTCAATCTAAGTCTCACAAGGAGAGCATGACATACTGAGACTCTTTCTAGAATTCTACTCTTTCTATTATACTCTTTCTAGAATAACCTTCCCTACGCTATATTCTGGAGCTAGGCCCTTGGCCTTTATTAGTGGTCATTAAAAGAAATAACCATAAAAATATGTTACAGCATTTGCTGTAAATGCAAATGTATCAATAATGTTGAAAATATTTTGTTACATCTGTTTGTGTCCTCTGTATAAAATTCTGTAAGACCACATCTTTTAAAAGTTAGTTAAGAAAAGTTGCCTTGAGGAACTCTTTTCCTTCTTTCTCTGGCTGTCAGGAAGTTCAGAACCAAATATAAAATGTGATTACAGCACCTATATTGTCTTTTCTGGGATCTATATTTGTATTATTATTTTCTTCTGTCCTAATTTTTACCTTAGTTGTATTATTTTATTGATTTTAGACTGGCTTGAATCCTCTGTAAGAAAAATATAGGAAATGAGTTATTATGATTTTGGTCCTGGGCTTCATAAACATTTTAATAGTTCTATTAGCATCCTGACTAATTTTAGACTTCTTCTGATATCTCATGATAGCCTTAACTCTGGTTTTGATATTTTCTTTTTTTTTTTTTAATACTTAAAATCTACCAGAAAATTGGTCCGGCAAAACTTTGAGTATACCAATGCTATAGAATAGCATATCCATAAACACTCGTCAAAGCAAAAATTGTGCAAGACAAAGTTAAACCAGTAAGAAGACTTTATTCAAAGCTATTGCAGTGAAATACACTAGAATTCAGCCTGAGCTCAACTGCCCTAAAACAAGGGGCAGAAGAGTTTCTAAGAGTTGAGCTAGACCATCTGTGTTTGCCAAGCAGCTTTACCCACAGGAAAAGTAATCGTCATAACAAGAGGTAGCTTACAACTTGGAGCGAAGTTAGTCATCCACCAAAGTTAGTCACCCACCCTCCTACAGAAACTAAGGGATAGAAGGAGCACTATCTTCTTTGATGTTTACATTTAAAAGAGATGGCTCTCAGGTACTTGAGAAAGACATTCTTGTGTTTTAAAATTGGCAAGAAGGTTTTTAAAAAATGTACGCCTTAAAGGGGTAGAGAAAGAATTTATGTTTTCTAAAGTAAACACTCTAACAAAAGGGAGGGTAAGTGCCCAGAGTCTGGAAGAAGCCTGTGTAAAGTTTAGTCAATCTGAGTGGCACATTAAGGCCCTCTCAGCCATACCATAGGTTAACTAAGTAAGGTTGGGGACAGACAAGGGAGTTCTAATGAGACTTTTTTTTCCCCTCTTCAACAACAAAAGATCTAAATCCAGGTGGGGAGGGATAATGAGGGGAGAAATACCAGATACAGATGATGGGGGGGATGAAGGCAGCAAACCACCTTGCCATGTATGTACCTATCCAACAATCCTGCATGATCTGCACATGAACCCCAGAACCTAAATTACAATAAAAAAAAGAGATCTAAATCCTGATTCCTTCATATAGAAGCTGCTGTTTACTTGGCAGGTTGAATCATCTGCTTTTTATCACATTTCAATATTGTTCAATGATGGTGCAACAATGAAAATATTTAACATGAATTTTGTAAAGATTCAGGCTACATTCTGTAGAAGAAATACTCAGTAACTCTAAAAAAGATTTCAGTATTTTATAATTCAACACGACTAACTCCCCATATAACAACAAACTATCAAAAATAAATTTCTCACTCAAGCTGAGAGCAAATGAAAGGAAGACAGCAAAAAACAGTAGCTGCAGGAATAAAACTGATTTATTATTTCACAAACGAACACTTCAGGAAGCAATATGAGCTGATAGTGATTCCTCTGATATTTGGCTGGTTTTTGCCTTGTGGAGTAACCAGTGTGAAAATGGCAAGTTTTAGGAATGGAAACTATACCAAAGTTGATATTTTTAATTGTTATTTATTGTTAATTTCTGTAAAATGATAGCAGAAGTTAAAAGACCAGATATGAATATTTTGGAAGGAAAGAAAAAGTTTTCATAATTCATCAATACTTAGTTTTTACTTTGGATTAATCTCAGAATACAAGACCAAAAGGAAACAATTGTTTCAGAGAGAGGGAAAGGGAGCAGGTGAGAGAGACAGAGAGAGAGAGAGAGAGAGAGAGAGAGAGAGAGAGAGAGAACTATGTTGGTCATAGTAAAGCTTTGTAGGGGAAAATGTATTAATTCTAGAGATTTTGGAGGCTGAATTAAATATGGTACAGTTATTGAGGCTAGTTTTTATTCTAAATAAATGGTTCACTTGAGTGAAACCATATTTGGACTCAGGTCATAACTATTTTTTTCACTTAATTGCTTCATATATCCTTAAGAGACATTATATGGCCAAACTGATGAAACACATTTGCCCCAGATGGCAATATTAAACTCCTTAGTCAAGGGTCAGATGACAGGTTTTACATGACACAGAGTTATACTCGTGTTTACTAAAGAGGCTAGAAATGCAAAGTAGAAAGAACATTTCATGTTCTTCCCCTTCTGGGAAATGTCCATTTTAGCTTCTCTATTTTACTTTCTCCCTCATCTGATTGTAGGAGCCCATTCAGATATGCGGACAATAAAAAATTAATTAATAATGGACTGCATAACAATATCTAATCCTTGGCCTGGTGGGACAGGGCCTCTTTTCAAACTTCTGACTGCTTCACCAGGCTCTTTGTGTAAGTAAAATGACCCTTCAGTTCCTCACCAGGCTTTGGAAAAGGGAAAATTTCCTCTGATGATTAATCCTCAGGACCTTAGCAAGCCTCAAAGAAGGTCTCTGGGATGATATTTGCTCACTCACATCTCCTCAACTTTGGCTTTAATATTTTAGTATTAGAATAGATTCTATGTTCTTATGATTTTTCATGGTTTCTACCTGCTTCTTACATGGTGCAATTGTTTTGACTCACCATCCCCTGCTTCTTGATCTTTCCCCCTCCCATTTTGCTCACTCCTTTGATTTTCACTTGATGATTTTTCTGTGGCAGGTGGTGGGTGAATGTGCAACTAGAACACTCGCCCCAGCTTTGCGTAGGAATACCTTTTAAATCTAGTATTGGGAGTTCTTCCTGAAGTTAGCAACTTCAACTTTCAAGACGAGTCATACATTTTATGACGGCTGCTGAACAATATTTTACCCTGAGGCTTTGTTGAGAAGCTCCACGTCTCAAAAACTGCCCCTTCTTCTATCTAGTATTTCCTAGAAGGTGTTTTGTGAGCTACAACTCAAGGTGCACTTGGCCATTTTTGATGTTAACACAAGCCTCACACACATTCGTCCTGTATTTTGAAATAATAAATTCTGTAATTACCTTTTTAATTGTAGATTAAGTACTATCTAAATGAGGATGTGATATATTTATTGAGAAAATAATATTGAGAGAGATAGTGTCTATAAAAACAAGCATATGGCCAATAATAATTTGGGAAAAGCTTTCTTCCCTGTTTTTTTTGATTGTAATATATCTGCAATAAAACCAGGAAAGGGGAGCAAAGAACTAGATATATGCATCATAAATTCTTTGTCTTAATTCCATCTCGTAGAAACCAATCAACAGTATAGATTTCTTTTTTAAAGGACTTTTTTTTTTTGCATGTGATGATTGAGTTCAAGGATGCTGAAATAATCATGTGACATTATATATCTATAATTATATTAGCACATGTATTACACTTTTTGACTTCGCTGTTTGTCTTTTTAATAAGTAGCTATGAACTCTGACTAAAAAAATAAAAACATTTATTGAGATATCTATGATTCTTAGTGTCAGATGCCATTTTTCTACTGTGTTTTCAGGAAACTTTAGAAGATGGCAAACTGAGCGTATAACTGGCCGACTTAGCTATAACCAAAGCATGACAAAACTTATCTCCAAGATAAGCATGTTTTCTGTATTACGTTGCCACAGTAAAGGAAGCCGGTGGCAGTCCTAGTCCTTGCCTGGTAGTTTTAGATGACTTTAGATCAGACACAAAGGCAAAGGGATTTGACCAGGCAGTGTGAAGACATCAAACAAGGGACTTCATGCTGAACAGAAATAGAGAAAGAGGTAAGCATGGATTTTCCTTAAAGCTCCAAAACTTGGGCTCAAACTTTGCTCTTTGTAAGTGTGTGGATTTTGCCCACTGATGCTGAAATTCAGTTAGCTGTAGGGCAGAACATGGTAGTGGTTGTATAAAACTTCACAGGGTCATGTAGTGATCCTTGATGTAGTAAAGGAAAGACACAGAAGAAGCAATAATTAGAGATGATCTAAGCATTTTGCAAGTGGAAACATTCTGCATTCCAAGGGACAATTTGTAAAGGGTGATACAATCAAGAATTTCATTTACTTGCATTTTCCTTTCCGTCAATTACCATGTGATTATTTAACATCTTCTGTGTACCAGCTGGAATATAAAAGATACATTTCTCTGAAGAGATTATCTTATGATTGACAAAGGAAGAATTGTGTTTTAATAGTGGAGAAAGATAATATCTAATTTTCATAATTAGATATTATCTAAAATTAGATATTAAGTTTTAGATTATGGAGTAAAGATTTAGAGAAAGAAGGAGGCTGCAGTCTTTGAGAATTTGGGTATATGTGTGCATGTGTGAGGCATTGAGGTCAGTACAGATATGCTTAAGATTCCATGAATCTTCTGGAATTGTTATCAATAATTTGGGCATAGATATGCACATATCCTACACGCATTTTTCTGGGAAAGAAGATCCATAATTTTTTTTTCTTTATTTATTTTTAAATTTCCAAATGAAAATTGGATTTACTACAATTATATCTACCACATACAACATACTTTGAAGTATATACATTGTGGAATGACTAAACTGAACTAATTAGCATATGAATTTCCTTATATGCATTTTTTTTGTGTGTGAGAACAATTAAAATCTATTCTCAGCTGTTTTCAAGAATGCAATACATTATCATTAACTATAGTCACCATGTTGCACAATAGAGTTTTTGAGTTCTTGAACTTATATCTTCTACTTGTGACCCACAATTTTCTAATTAAAATTCAAAAAGTGATCTATGTGAGAAAAGTTAAGATTCAATGACTGTTTTAGAGCCACTATTTTTAATGAAAAAAAATTGAATCAATTATTGGGAAGAAGAGATTTTTTTTAAAGCCACAAATGAAGAGGTATATTTTCTCATTTTCTTCTAAACATTATCTGCTATTTTAGAAAACATTTATATAGGCATGGAGTATTAAGCATAATGTAAACAATAGTTGTCAGGATTAAATGAGGTATTTAATAAATATGAGCTCTATTTCTAACCACTGTATCTGCCCTTTTGTACCAATTATCCTCTAGTATTTCTATATGTGTTTCTTTCATTTTAATCAGTGCCCTTTTGTACAATGCTTGATGGAATTTGGCTAACAAGTTGATTGGCTGACTGAAAACTGAATAACTAATTTTATTACTTGGTTTGACAAATTATTCTATGCCTACATCCCTTCTGAAGTCAGCCTTATCTCTCTGACTCAGTTTGCTGGTCATTTAACCTGTTCCTCTGTAAGAGGAAGAGACGGTAAATTGATAAGAAGGGTCATTGTAAATGGTAGGCAGAAATATTTAATCTCATTGCCCAGGGTCCTTTTATTGATCCTCCTTTCTCCACTCAAATGTTATTTAACCAGTGAATCCATTTAAGATAAATATCAAAGGCATTTTGGAAAAGAAAAGTCAGTCATATTTGATAGCCTATGGAGTACATATGTGAAAGGTGGAATGTTTTCCTGCTTATATTGTCTTGGAGGATGGCCTTGTGTCATAATTTTGAAAGCATTGGAAAGTTTAATTCCTTCTATACCTTATGCTATACTGGTTAACTCCCCATACCAGTACCCAGCTAACCATATTATAGACTTCTAAAAATATTGGTCTGAGGGTAACTGTAGGTCAAAGAAAAATTTAGCTTGTGTGCTAACAAAGTTGGTTTATTTCTCTTGAAATATAGGAAATAACAATTATCCATGAATCATGGAAGGAAACATTTTCACTAAGAATAGCAACAGTCAAAAGCCTACTGAGAGTTGCCTGAAAATATAAGAAAAAACCTGCTAAAACTTAAATAAATAAATAAAACTTAATTGAAATTTACATAAAAATGTGCAAATCTTATAAAATGAACATTGCACCTCATAATCAAAATTATGCCATAATTTGAGATTCTCGAGAAGATGGCCGAAATAGGAACAGCTCTGGAGTGCAATTCCCAGCAAGAATGCAGAGGGTGAGTGATCACTGTATTTCTAAATGAATTTTTACTCCCCACAGACGAGGAGATTCCCAGGCTGAAAAGCACCATCAGTCTCCAGCATGGCTGTTTCAGCCAGCACTGTGGGTCTCTGCACAAAAACTCACAAAAATCTGGGAGCCATTTCAACTGGTGCCTGGAACACCTGGGAGACAGAGTTGCCCATTCAACTGAAAAAAACGGGGCTGAAACAGGGAGCCAGGTGAGCTGGCTTGGTGGGACCCACCCCTGCAAAGACCAGTAATTGGAAACGCTCTGGATTGAGAGTTTCACAGCAAGCACAGCTGGACTTGGGATAGTCCAGCTCTGTGGGAGGAAGGGCATCCAACACTACCAAGGCAGTCTGCCATTACTGAGGCAGCCCACCATTACTGAGGCAGTCCACCACTACTGAGACAGTCCACCATTACTGAGGCAGTCCACCACTACTGAGACAGTCCGCCATGACCGAGGCAGTCTGCCATTACAGAGACAGTCTGCCATTAGTGAGGCAGACTGCCATTACAGAGGCAGTTCTAACTATACCTCTATAAACAAAGCCACAAGGAAGTTCACTCAGCAGCTGGGCAGAGCCCATGGCAGCTCAGCAATACTTCTGCTGGCAGACTGTGACTAGGCTACCTCCTTGCTGGGCAGGGAATCTCTGAAAAAAGGCAGCAGCATGTCAGGAACTTATAAATAAAGCTCCACCTTTCCAGGACAGAGCACCTGGGAAAAAAAGGCAATTATGACTTCCGCTGCAGCAAACTTAAACGTACCTACCCAGTAGTTCTGAACAGAACAATGGAGGTCATAGCTCAGCACTTGAGCTCCTATAAGGGACAGAATGTCTCCTCAAGCAGCTCCCTGACCCCCATATATCCAAAGAGACACTTCATAAAGGAGAGCTCAGGCTGATATCTGGTGGGTATCCTTCTGGAACAAAGATAACAGAAGAAGAAACTGGCAGCAACCCTTACTGTTCTGCAGCTGCTGCAGGTGATCCCTAGGCAAGCAGCGTCTGGAGTGGACTTCCAGCAGTCCTACAGCAGAGGGGCCTGTCAGAAGGAAAAGTAAAAAACAGAAAGAAATACCTTCATCATCAATAAAAAGGCCGTCCACTCAGAGAACCCATCTGAAAGTCACCAACTACAAAGACCACAGGTGGATAAATCAACAAAGATGGCAAGAAACCAGTGCAAAAAGGAGGAAAACACCCAAAACCAAAACGCCTCTCCTCCTCCAAGAGATCACAACTCCTCACAGGCAAGGGAACAAGGCTGGATGGAGAATGAGTCTGAGTTGACAGAAATGGGCTTCAGAAAGTGGGTAATAACAAATTTCTCTGATCTAAAAGAACACATTCTAACCCAGTGCAAAGAAACAAAGAACCTTGAAAAAAGTTTTGAGGAAATGCTTACAAGAATAAACAGCTTAGAAAAGAATATAAATGAATTGATGGAGCTGAAAAACACAACACAAGAACTTTGCAAAGCATACACAAGTTTCAATAGCTGAATCGACCAACCAGAAGAAAGGATATCAGAGATTGAAGATCAACTCAATGAAATAAAATGAGAATGCAAGATTAGAGAAAAAAGAGTGAAAAGAAATGAACAAAGCCTCCAAGAGTATGAGATTATGTGAAAAGACCTAACCTACGTTTGATAGGCGTACCTGAATGTGATGGAGAGAAGGAATCCAAGCTGGAAAACACTCTTCAGGATATTATCCAGGAGAACTTCCCCAATTTAGCAAGGCAGGCCAATATTCAAGTCCAGGAAATACAGAGAACACCACAAAGATATTCCTCAAGAAGAACAAGCCCAAGGCACATCATTGTCAGATTCACCAGGGTTGAAATGAAGGAAAAAATGCTAAGCGCAGCCAGAGACAAAGGTCTGGTTACCCACAAAGGGAAGCCTATCAGACTCATGGTGGATTTCTCAGCAGAAACCCTACAAGCCAGAAGAGAGTGGGGGCCAATATTCAACATCCTTAAAGAAAAGAACTTTCAACCTAGAATTTCGTATCCAGCCAAACTGAGATTCATAAGCGAAAGAGAAATAAAATCCTTTACAAACAAGCAATTTCTTAGAGATTTCATCACCACCAGGCCTGCCTTACAAGAGCTGCTGAAAGAAGCACTACACATAGAAAGGAACAAGCAGTACCAGCCACTACAAAAATGTACCAAATGGTAAAGAGCATTGACACAATGAAGAAACTGCATCAACTAATGGGAAAAACAACCAGCTAGCATCAAAATGGCAGGATCAAATTCATAGATAACAATATTAACCTTAAATGTAAATGGGCTAAATGCCCAAATCAAAAGACACACACTGGCAAATTGGATAAAAAGTCAAAACTCAATGAAGTACTGTATCCAGGAAACCCATCTCACATGAAAAGAAACACGTAGGCTCAAAATAAAGGGATGGAGGAAGATTTACCAAGCAAATGGAGAGAGAGAGAAAAAAAAAGCCAGAGTTGCAATCCTAGTCTCTGATAAAATAGACTTTAAACCAACAAAGATCAAAAGAGACAAAGAAGGGCATTACATAATGATAAAAGGATCAATGCAACAAGAAGAGCTAACTACCCTAATTACATACACACCCAATACAGGAGCACCCAGATACATAAAGCAGGTTCTTAACAACTTACAAAGAGACTTAGACTTCCACACAATGATAGTGGGAGACTTTAACACTCCACTGTCAATATTAGACAGATCAATGAGACAGAAAATTAACAAGGGTAGCCAGGACTTGAACTCAGATCTGGACCAAGCAAACCTCATAGACATCTACAGAACTCTCCACCCCAAATCCACAGAATATACATTCTTCTCAGCACCACATCACACCTACTCTAAAATTGACCACAAAATTGGAAGTAAATCACTCCTCAGCAAATGCAAAAGAATGGAAATCACAACAAACAGTCTCTCAGACCGCAGTGCAATCAAATTAGAACTCAGGATTAAGAAACTAACTCAGAACCGCACAACTACATGGAAACTGAACAACTGGCTCTTGAATGTTGACTGGATAAACAATGACATGAAGGCAGAAATAAAGATGTTCTTCAAAACCAACCAGAATGAAGACACAATGTAACAGAATCTCTGGGACATATTTAAAGCATCTCTAGAGGAAAATTTATAGCAATAAATGCCCACATGAGAAGCAAGAAAAGATCTAAAATTGACACCCTATCATCAAAATTGAAAGAACTAAGGAGCAAGATAAAAAAAAATCAAAAGCTAGCAGAAGACCAAAAACAACTAAGATCAGAGCAGAACTGAAGGAGATAGAGACACAAAAAGCCCTTCAAAAAATCAATAAATCCAGGAGCTGGTTTTTTGAAAAGATCAACAAAATAGACCACTAGCCAGATTAATAAAAGAGAGAAGAATCAAATAGATGCAATAAAAAACGATCAAGGGATTATCACCACCAATTCCACAAACATACAAACTACCATCAGAGATTAATACAAACAACTCTATGCACATAAACCAGTAAACCTGGAAGAAATGGATAAATTCCTGGACACTGCACCCTCCCAAGCCTAAACCAGGAAGAAGTTGAAACCCTGAATAGACCAATAACAGGGAATGAAGTTGAGGCAGTAATTAATAGTCTGCCAACCAAAAAAAGCCCAGGTCCAGATGGGTTCACAGGCAAATTCTACCAGACATACACAGAGGGGCTGGTACCACTTCTTCTGAAACTATTGAAAACAATACAAAAAGAAGGAATCCTTCCCAAATCATTTTAAGAGACCAACATCATCCTGATACCAAAACCTGGCAGAAACTCAACAAGAAAAGAAAACTTCAGGCCAATATCCATGATGAACATAGATGCAAAACTCTTCAATAAAATACTGGCAAACCGATTGCAATAGCACATCAAAAAGCTTATCCGTCATGATCGAGTAGGCTTCATCCGGGGAATGCAAGGCTGGTTCAACATATGCAAGTCTATAAACATAATCAACCACATAAACAGAATCAAAGACAAAAACCACATGATTATCTCAATAGATGCAGAGAAGGCCTTGGCAAAATTCAACAGCGCTTTATGCTAAAAACTCTCAATAAACTAGGTATAGATGGAACATAGCTCAAAATAATAAAAGCTATTTATGACAAAGCCACAGCCAGTATCATACTGAATGGGCCAAAACTGGAAGCATTCCCTTTGAAATCTGGCACTAGATAAGGATGCCCTCTCTCACTATTCCTATTCAATATAGTATTGGAAGTTCTAGCCATAGCAATCAGAGAAGAAAAAGAAATAAAGGATATTTAGTTAGGAAAATAGGAAGTCAGATTGTCTCTATTTGCAGACAACATGATTGCGTATTTAGAAGACCCCATTGTCTCAGCCCAAAATCTCCTTAATCTGATAAGCAACTTCAGCAAAGTCTCAGGATACAAAATCAATGTGCAGAAATCACAAGCATTCCTATACACCAATAACAGACTTAAAGAGAGCCAAATCAAGAATGAACTGCCATTCATAATTGCTAAAAAGAGAATAAAATACCTAGGAATATAACTAACAAAGGATGTAAAGACCTTTTCAAGAAGAACTACAAACTACTGCTCAAGAAAATAAGGGAGGACACAAACAGATGGAAAAACATTCCATGCTTATGGTTAGGAAGAATCAATATTGTGAAAATGGCCATACTGCCCAAAGTAATTTATAGATTCAATGCTATCCCCATCAAGCTACCTATGACCTACTTCACAGAACTGGAAAAAAACACCTTAAACTTCATATGGAACCAAAAGAGAGCCCACATAGCCAAGACAATTCTAAGCAAAAAGAACAAAGCTGGAGGCATCACGCTACCTGATTTCAAATGATACTACAAGTCTACAGTAATCAAAACAGCATGGTACTGGTACCAAAGCAGAGATATAGACCAACGGAGTAGAACAGAGGCCTTGGAGGCAATGCCACACATCTACAACCATCTGATCTTTGACAAACCTGACAAAGACAAGCAATGGGGAAAGGATTCCCTGTTTAATAAGTGGTGTTGGGAAAACTGTCTAGCAGTGTGCAGGAAGCAGAAACAGGACCACTTCCTGACACCTTACACTAAAATTAATTCCAGTTGGATTAAAGACTTAAAAATAAGACCTAACACCATAAAAACCCTGGAAGAAAATCTAGGCAAAACCATTCAGGACA
The DNA here is from genome assembly GCA_963573385.1 of Cacajao melanocephalus. Taxonomy (NCBI): domain Eukaryota; kingdom Metazoa; phylum Chordata; class Mammalia; order Primates; family Pitheciidae; genus Cacajao; species Cacajao melanocephalus. The sequence goes on along the minus strand of CAUYLG010031613.1, from coordinate 568 downwards.
TAGGCATAGGCAAGGACTTCATGACTAAAACACCAAAAGCATTGGCAGCAAAAGCCAAAATAGGCAAATGCGACCTAATTAAACTCCAGATCTTCTGTACAGCAAAAGAAACAATTATTAGAGTGAACTGGCAACCAACAGAATGGAAAAAGTTTTTACAATCTACCCACCTGACCAAGGGCTAATATCCAGAATCTACAAAGATCTAAAACAGGTTTACAAGAACCAAACAAACCCAGTCAAAAGTGGGTGAAGGATATGAGCAGACACTTTTCAAAAGAAGACATATATGAGGCCAACAAACATATGAAAAAATGCTCATCATCACTGGGCATTAGAGAAATGCAAATCAAAACCACATTGAGATAGCGCCTCATGCCTTAGAAAGGCAATCATTAAAAAATCTGGAGACAACAGATGCTGGAGAGGGTGTTGAGAAATAGGAACACTTTTACACTGTCGGTGGGAATGTAAATTAGTTCAACCATTGTGGAAGACAGTGTGGCAGTTCCTCAAGGACCTAGAAATAGAAATTCCATTTGACCCAGCAATCCCATTACTGGTTATA
>CAUYLG010031612.1:0-24124 GCA_963573385.1 Cacajao melanocephalus | reverse complement strand
TACTCCGCGCCGAGAAGCGCCGTGCTGGGGCGCCGGCAAAATAGCCGCGCCGGCCAAAAAAGTCGCGCTGGCGACCCGTGTGGCTCCTCCGCCGAGAATCTCCTAGTCTGTGGGCAACAAAAATTCGTCTGAAAGTGCGGCATCCACTCGCTCTCTGCGCTTTCACTGGGAGCTACTATCCTGAGCTGTTGTTAATCGGCCATCTTGGATCTCTCTCTCTTTCCTCAAAAGACTCTTAAAGCTCCTCTTTGAGATATGCCTTCAAGCATTTGATGAGATTTTTAATATCTTTGGAAATGGTAAATCTTTTTTACTTGAAGAGAAACTTGGCTTTTTTGAAATAACCAAAATTCACTAAGCAAACTTTGAATATAAGTTATGGAAAAAATGGATTTTTTACAAGACTTAAGAAAATATGATCCTTAAATCATGAGGCTCTTTTCTTGTGTGACTCATGAGTTGCTCTGCAGTTATCTACTTAACCACAGTAAAATAAAAAAGTAGCTGAGATTGAGACCATGGTGAAACCCCGTCTCTACTAAAAAATACAAAAATTAGCTGGGCGTGGTGGCACGTGCCTGTGGTCCCAGCTACTCGGGAGGCTGAGGCAGGAGAATTGCTTGAACCCGGGAAGTGGAGGTTGCAGTGAGGCAAGATCGCACCACTGCACTCCAGCCTGGTGCCTAGCAACAGAACAAGACTCTGCCTCAAAAAAAAAAAAAAAAAAAAAGTAACTATAATGCCAAATGTGTAACATATTTACATACTTTTTCATCTATTACATCATAGGCTAGAATAAAAGTGACTGAGGAAAGGCTTTTTGCACTTCTTCCCATCCCAGCCTTCACGTTGGCAGGCATAGTATTATGGGAACAATTGCAGTCACCTCTATACTCTGCCAACCAGAGGTTGTTACTGTTGATTCAGTTGTATTTTAGTGATTTGCATATATGACTATAGCTTATCAGATCTCTTTAATCCCAAACATTTACTGAAATCACCAGAGGATTTTTTTTTTTTTTTTTTTTTTTTTAGACAGAGTCTTGCTCTGTCACCCAGGCTGGAGTGCAGTAGTACAATCTCAGCTCACTGCAACCTCTGCCTCCTGGGTTCAAGCGATTTTCCTGCTTCAGCCTCCCAAGTACCTGGGATTAGAGATGCCTGACACCACGCCCAGCTAATTTTTGTACTTTTAGTAGATATGGGGTTTCACCACATTGGCCAGGCTGGTCTCAAACTCCTGACCTCAGGTGATCCACCCACCTCAGCCTCCCAAAGTGCTGGGATTACAGGCATGAGCCACAGCACCTGGCCAGGATTCTCTTTTTACAGCTGCAACAAAGAGATGGTAATATGTGCTTTAAGACATATACCTTATGCTTTTTCCAACATACCTTGTTCTCTTACCACATAACTGCTTTGAATTCAGCTGGACAGTAAAGCATAGGTGATCTTGCTATACTTAATAATGTACAAAGTGATGTTACAGTCTTGCTGTTCCATTAGGCTTTTCTGAACACTTGGTTCTGCTTAGGGAGTCAAATAAAATGCTTATATCTAATTCCCTGATCCTGTATCGATATCCTATACTCTCTCTTCTTCAAAGTAAAAAGTTATCACTCTCCCAATCCATATGAGTCCAAAACTACCAGACACTGAATCATAGAAGTGGAATTTTCAATAAAGCCTTTATCGGTGTGGTAAGTGTCCTATCTTAGGTTTTGCATCAAGAAAAGTTTCTTTAAGAATATTATCTGGAACTAGAGGAATAAAGTTGAATATGAAGAATGGACTAAAGTTGAATGTAGATGAAATGAAAATATAAATTTCATAGCCTAGAACAGAGTGAAAGCAAGGTCACTGGCAGGTACAAATCAAGTAACAAGTAAGAGAATAAAAGAGACAAAGCAGGGATGAGTGAAAAACACAGATTCCAAGGACTAATGCAAAATGGAACTCAATAGATGCTGAAGTCATAAGACCAGAGAATGAGTAAATGCTCATACCTAAAGAGTAATGCAAATTCCACACTGTTCTGATGTGATCAGGCTGCTTCTGTGCCTAGACAAAGCACAACTGGAAGGAAAGGAAAGAGGGAAAGAAAGGGAAGGGGAGGGGAGGGGAGGGGGAACTAGGGAGGGAGAGGTTATGAAGGAAATCTTGGTTTCGCAGTACTTTCCTCTATTAACAAGAAAGAGGAATTTTTGGAGAAAGGGCTCACAGGATGAGAACAAGGAAATTATGAGTCTAGTACGACTTTTTGTACTAGAAAGTAAGGAAGCACTCAAAAATCACAAGATCTTATCAAAAGGACATGTAAGCCAGCTTGAAGGGACTCCTAATGACTAAATCTGAAATAATTTGAGCCTTAAAAATAAAGTAATAGTCATAATATATAACCTATTTAATAAAATAATAATCCATTAGTCTGTCCTGATATACATAAATTAGTGATTAAATAGGGGAGAAGGGAAAGCACTTCCTTACAGATTCCAACTAATAAATATAGAAGAAATGATGGAATTATAAAATCATTGAGAGATGCTGCAACTAGTGATAAAAGATAGGAAAAGGAATGTGACATTATATAGCCTCAAAGTATCTCCCCACCAATAAGAACAAAATGGGCTAGGCATGGTGGTTTACGCCTGTAATCTCTTTGGGAGGTGAAAGCAGGAGGTAGGAGGAGGATCAGTTGAGCCCAAGAGTTTGAGATCAGACTGAGCAACATAGTGAGACCTCATCTCTGCAAAAAATAAAAATATACTTATCAAATTAAATAAATATAAAACTAAAACAATCTGGCATGGGGAGCCTCCTCTTATCATATATCAAGAACATCGCATCATTTCTGTAATATTCCTGCCCAAAGTGCATAAGTTGAATATAATCATAAGGTAATATCAAACGCAAATTATAAGACATTTTACTTGACTTGAAATCTTCAAAAATGTCAGGGTCAAGAAAAGAAAAGCCGATGAACTATTGCAGATTAAAGGAAACTAAAGAAGCATGACAATTAAGTATAATGTAATGTAGAGCTTGGACTGGGGAAATACAACTATAAAACACATTATGGAGACAACTGCTGTAATGAATATGGACTGCTCATTAGATAATATTGTACCAATGTTAAATTTCCTGATTTTGATAACTGCACCATTTATGTAAGATAATATTCTTGGTTTTAGAAAATGTATAAGTATTTAGTGATCAATGTGCCTAATGCCCCCAACTATTCTCAAATCAGTGAACAGGATCGGACACTTCATTAATAAGATGTATGCAAAGCTGGGCATGGTGGATAATGCCTGTAATTCCAACACTTTGGAAGGTAAAAGTGGGAGGATTGCTTGAAGCCAGGAGTTTAAGACCAGCCTGGTCAACATAGTGAGACCCTGTATCTACAAAATTAAAATTAACTGATATGTATATGTATGTATATATGTGTATTGTGTGCACAGAGATATAGAGATATATAGAGAAACATGCATATATAGAAAATGATAAATAGGATGAAATATAAACAATTGGTGAATCTGGGTAAAGCGACTCTACAGTAGTTCCTGTGCTATTCTTAAAAATTTTCTGTAGATTTGAAATCACATTGAAATATATCACTTTGAAAAATGGTAAGGTGACTAGGAGGTGTTAGTGATAAGTAAGAAACTGAGAAATATTCAGTAACATTTGTGTAAAAAAAAAGTCTAGAGGAAAGAGACTCGCAGAGGAAAAAAGTACACAGTGCAGAATGTCATGGAAGAGGTAGAAGATCAGATCAGTAGGGCATATGTGAGATAATTTAATGATTTGGAGATAAACGCACAAGCTCTGAAGTTAGACTGGCCCTGGTTCTACTACTTACTAAATGTGTGACCTTTTGCAAGTTACTTAACTTTTGTAAACCTCATCTTCTTCACCCATAAAATTTACATACGTAAGTACTCAACATGGTTGAACAGTTACATAGAACATAGTAAATGGTAGCTATAATATTCTTTGATTAACGTATCATCTTCCAACAACAGTGTGTACACAGGCAGTCTCATTAAATGCTGGACACCTGAACATAGAATGTGCTCAGTAAGGAGTCATTTCTTCCAGAAGAGTCAAGAGTGCAGACACTTGAATCAATAAAGCAGAATTAATACTTGACAAGGAGGCAGAAAATTGTTATTTACAAGTTTTTTTAATTTCCATTTTAATAGAAATGCAATAAGACGTGCATGAAGCAACAGAACTTTTGTGGCTCAAACAAGGTCTTTAAAAATACAACCTCTAAAATGTATTTTAATTCAAAATATCTCTTTGACGAATAAATGTGCTACTTCAAGTTGCTCAAAAAGCAGGCACTAAATAAGCTCAAGATATTGTTAATGCAAATCAGCTACCTTTTATCTTACCCTTACAGCACTTACACTCCCAAACCACCAGCAGGTGTGTCTTATTCTATATCTAGGAGATAATTAACTTTCAATTTCACATCAATCATCCAAGATGTAGGAATGTTGTAAATTCTTTTCACCTCACAAAGATTTACCATGCAAATTCGACAAATCTTCAGAACAAAAGTAACTATATGTCATCTTGTATGAGCCTAGTTTTAAAATACATATTCTTTCATGCCTACCTTCCCACTAAACATTTCCCAATATCTTGTAATCTGTGATTAAGTATTGGTATTGCTCATTGAAGACAGGAGAGAAGAAAAATTAGCATTTGCCATTTACCTGCCATGCATAAACACCATGTGTTTAGTTGTACTTTGGAAATGTCATTCATTTTACTAACTTCTTTCAGTCATCTTGAGACACATATGATTACATCTATGTTAGAGATTGAGAAACTGAGACTGACCGAAGGTCACCGGGCTGGACAATGGCAAGGCTAGTATTGGAATTCACATTTGACATAGGCATACACCCTTTACTGCAACATGCTTCAAGCATATGCAAAAATAGAATGTGCTAAAACAAGCATATTTCATTGTCAAATGCATGAGTAGAACATCATTTAGAAAATTCTTCAGATCACAAGATGGAAAGTAAATCAAACCTAAGGAACTCTCAAAAACTTTCCAAGACCTGTTACCAAGGATATTTTAACTAATCTGGACAGCACAGTGCTTAGCTGAAGCTACTTGGTTTCTCTTCATCAGCAAAATCTCAGACAGAATGAAAGTTTGGACTCCAGGGATTATATCTTTCTAGATGATGAATGCCAAAGGATGACAAGAATGCTTATGCATAGAAGTAGCTATAAACTTTCGTATAGTTAAGCTAGGAGACAAATATTAAAGAGGTTGCTACAAATTTACTTTATTGGCTTCTCAGATTTGCTTTTTACGTGCTGTGAACACAGGGTATTCAATAAATATTAGTTATGCAATAATATTGTAATAATTTTTCCAGAAGAATCAGGACTAACTTTAATAGAAAATAAGCAACAGAAGAGAAACAGATGGCAAAACAGCTATGAAATAATAGACTTTGGGGTAATCTTTGCCATCAGGCACATAAGTACAGATTTGCTTAATATTCTGTTTAATGATGATTATATACAATTTTATAATCAGTCCAATTAAACAACTCATATGAGGACAGAATAGCATTCAGTCTACAGAGGGACATTATCCATAGAAACGTGTTAAGCAGGAAAATAAAACTCTGTCTCTGACGTGTAAAATTACAACATTCCTCTCATCTCCTCAAATTGAATATAGAAAAACTTTTATTACAACTTGCCAAAATGACAAGATAGTTTTGTTTTGATTTTCTTTTTTTTTCCACTTTGTTCTTTCTTCTTTTTTCCTTCTTTTGGACATACAGCTCTGATTCATAAGACTGTAAAGAATTATATTCATAAATACCAAAAGCTTAGTTCCCTCTTATATATACCATGAAATGAAGGGTATCTCTTTGGCAGATTAATACAGCTAATGTCAACTACCACTTGAAAAAAGTATCACATTCCACTGCACCCAAAGGATGGATTTAAATGAAAGTCTGTAATCATTTCACTTGAAATTGGTCCAGTAAGTGATATCTGATGGCTAATCTCAAAAAGAACATGCTTGTAAACACCAGTGTTCCAGTTGTCTGAAAATCAATATTAGATTGTAGAAATTATTGAAAATATACTCCTGTAAAATGTGTAATAAAATTTTATAATTATGATGTAATTTTATTATATATAATTATATCATTATACATAAATGATATTATTTATTGTAGTATACAAATTATATTAATTATATAAAGTTAATTATCATATGTATATCACTACAGTACATTACAGCACATCTGTCATATTATTTTAAATTTTATGATCTACTGTGCTACAAAATCTTATGAGAATGTACTGCTTAAATAAAATTGTAGAAAAATAAAACCAAGAGCCATTAAATATGTCACCTTTCTTTCTCCCCAACTTCCCAGGTACCTAAAGAGTTAGCTTAAGAGAAAATGTTATGCCCAAATACAAAAGTACAGATTAGAAAATATGCTACCAAATATATGTAAGGTATCATTAGCATATTTTTATGCTAATGTAGTAGTTCTCTCTTAGACTGCCTAATATTGTACGATAATCTTGAGACCACTGGACAGCCACACAGGACCCTATAGTCAAAGCAGCAGGCCATTCTGCCTGTTTCCAGACGAGGAAAACTCTGTGCTGAGAGTTCCACGAACAATTTTTGGAAAATAGTAATGTTTCTTCTTGCTTTATTGAAAACTACATCTATGAGCTTCTCCTCATATTTTTTTCTTTCTCTTTTCGTTCCATTCATTCTTTTCCTTTCCCTTTCCCTTTCATTCCCTTCCTGAACAATTCAGTCCCAAAGCCATTGAGTGAAGTAAAGCAAGGTCTACTCTGGTGGTGAAGGAGGTTGGAGAACAGAGCTATAGTGGCCCAGAGCAGAGTGTCAGATTGGCCCAGGGCCCAATCAAGATAAGAAGGATATCCATGTATGGAGGCAGACCACAACAGAGTTACAGAGCATGACAGAGCAAGGAAGTAGTCTTTGCTACTAATATGGGCTGTTGGAACTAAAATAAGTTAAGGAAGGCCAAATAGGCTACATAGTGTTTGAGCATGGGGTCAAAACCTGAGTAGCATGAGGAGGGCGCCTATGTGGTGGGAAGGGACTGAAGCGCTTTGTCATAGCTAAGTAGAGTGAGCAAGTCTCCCATGCAGAGTGGTGACCTAGCAAGAGTTGTGAGAGCCTGAGTTTTGTGAGGGGGGCACCTGTGCTACAGTGGCAGTAGCAATGGGAGATTGATTACATACAGAAGGATTGGTCAGATAAGTAAATAAAATAAGGATAATTTGAGTCTATCAGAAAACAGAGTGAAAATATGGCAGTAGAGAAAACTACAATGAATTATATAGTGTTAGACAGGAACTAATCAGTGTGAACTCATGGTTTTCAATATAGATAGACAAATATAGATATTAATGTAGATGTAAATTTGTCTGAGTGTAAACATACACAAAAGGGAAAATAATTTCACAGTGGGGAAGCCTGGCAAGCACAACCTCACTTTTGTGCTCAAAGTGAACATAATAAGTAAACGCAGCAAATCTAATCACGTGCCACCTGATAGGATGCAGTGAAAAGCTCACAGCCTCACTTCTGTAATATTCCTATTTCAGAAATGTCAGTTACAAAAATAGAAAAAGTAAAAACTGAGGGTCTGCCCCAGAATTAAGGAAATTAAAAAGACATGGCAACTAAAGATGACATGTGATTCTGAACTAAATTCTTTGCTATAAAGCACATCTTACTGGGACAGCTGTGTATTTCCCATTAACACCAATACTGGTAATACTGGTATTATTGGTATTAATGAGAAATTAACATATGTCCCAACATGTTAATTTCCCATTAATACAATATTCCCAAAATTACCATCTGATTTTGATGGTAATATTGCAGTTATATAACAGATTGCCCTTGTTTCCTGGAGATACAGTAATATATTAGGAAGAAATGGAACAACATGTTGGTCACTTACACTCATATGGGTCAAGAAATTTTTTTAAAGTGCTGTACTATACTTTCACATTTGAGATTATTTCAAAAATATTTTAATGACCTAAAAATAAATATTAAAAATTTTTCTAAAAAACAAAGAAAGAAAATTACATCTAGGTCATAGGAGATGTAAATTCTTTGTGCTTGTCTGATACAAACCCTTCACCCACCGTTTCAACTTCAATAGTCTATTTTTGTCTTAATAATGAATGCCATTTATCAAACATGCCATAGCAAGTTGAGTATCATATGTACATTATCTCATTTACTATTCTCAATAATCCTATGTGATAGGTACAATTATTTTACCCCTTTACAAAGGGAGAAACCCAGGAAGAGAGAGGTTGAGATGCCTGCCCAGTTTGCCTAATTTATAACTGGCAGAGCTAGGTTAGAAATGAGGTATGTCTCATTCCAAAGCCTGTGGTCTTAACTATTATCAACTGCCTTTTTATGTCTAGAGTAATTGTTAGATTTTCTTTGTTTTGCTCTGGGTTAACAGGGATTTTGTTTGTTCATCTTGTTTTTCTTGTCATCTAGGATGTTTTATGGACCATGACTCAGCAGTTCCAGCTCAAAGATTCTTTCTCCCTGAAGCCTCTTTCACCAAAAGTCATTTCTGCCTTCCTCCCCTTTATTGCCTTTGCACTTTGCATTTATCTTGTGATTCTTATGCCCCTGTGTCATTGGTATATATCTTTTATTTCCCTACATGTAAACCTTGCAAAGTTAGAGGCCAAGTCACACTCCATTTTTTATCTCATATAAACAGTGGTTGTCAAATTTTATCACACACCGAAATCACCTGAAGAGCTTGTTAAAAAAGCAGATTACTGGGCTGTATCACAAGAGTTTCTGATTCAGTAGTCTAGTGTAGGGCCTAGAATTTACCTTTCTAATAAATTCCCATGTGATGTTCATGTTGCTAGTCCAGGGACCACACTTCGGAAAACATTTCAGTACTTTATAGAGCTTACCAGTCTCTTACCAAAGTAGCAAAATAGTGTTTTGTGATTTATAAAACTATAACACATGCATTATCTTCTTTCCTATAATATATCCAAATAAAGATATAATATATCTATGCTATAGAATGCCTCATATTATATGGTAACAATAAATTGGTTGGTTCATTTTTCCCACCTTTTATTCACTCACTCATTTATTCAATAAATATTTCTTAAGTATTTATTATGTGCCTAGTACTGAGATACGATTATAGACAGCAGTGAATAAGACAGATTAGTCTCTGCTATGATAAAAACTTAACAGTCTAGCAGAAAAAAGGAGACTAATCAAGCAAAATATGACAAATTTCCATACTTCACTTTCAATTATCTTCATGGGAGGCCATTTGATAAATGAGAGCAACAAAACAAAATGTTTATTAGCACAATGACACATTAAAGTTATAATGGGTTAGGCAGAGAAAGGTTTGTCTGTGTTGCAGACTTTTCACTCTGGAGTACCTGAAGGGCTAAAGCAACCTTCAAATAGAGACCTGAGAACATGATACTGCCCATCCAACTCCTCAGGGATACAGTAAATGGAATCACTGCAGGAAAAGCTAGAGTCTGGGGCAGGTAAAACAAACAAGGAGTAAAATGAGAAAGAGGCAGGAAAACCATAAAGGAGATACCCTATGCCCATCAGAGATGGACTCTCAGGTGTTCATATGCAGTATGAATAAATAAATGGGAAAGAAAATTAGAATTCTGCAGAATCCTTGGGGATCCATGTACATTCATGTTGTCCAGAAGCAAAATTTTCTTTCTGGACATATGTAATAGTTTAATCAAGTTATTAATGTAGTGTCAATGAATATCAGGCTAAAAGAATATACGGTATAATGAGAATATATGACAGAAAGCCTGTTCTAGGGAGTTTGTTTCCCAGAGGAAGAACATTCAAATAAGACAGAAGGATGAGTAGGCATTTTCAGGCATGGGAGTTTGAGGACCGGGAATTGAAAGAGATGGAGAATGTGCAAGAACCTGAGGGAGGATAAAGCATGACAAGGACATTTAAAAACTCATTAGAAGCCAGGCACGGTGGCCCACGCCTGTAATCCTAGCACTTTGGGAGGCCGAGATGGGAGGATCACTTGAGGTCAGGAGTTCAAGACCAAGCCGGCCAACAAGATGAAATGTCATCTCTACTAAAAATACAAAAATTAGCAAGGCATGGTGGTGCACACTTGTAATTCCAGCTGCTCAAGAGGCTGAGGTAGGAGACTTGCTTGAACCTGATAGGTGGAGATTGTAGTGAGCTGAGATCACACCACTACACTCCACCCTGGGTGACAGATTGAGACTCCATCTCAAAAAAAAAAAAAAAAAAAAAAACTCATTAGAGAAGGACAAAGAGAGTAGTATAAGACAAGGCTGGAGAGGCAGGCAGGTAGGTAGACTGTTACACATTCTGTACTTTGTTTGTAGAACCTTGAAAGTATTGATCAGGTCAGTAAATTTTGTATCATTGTTGCCAGGAAGACTATATATGTTCGATAAAGGCAGAATGAGAGAATCAATGAATGGATGGATGTGTAAAGCAAATATATGGTATAAAAGACAGAAGCATAAAATTAAAATGGCATGATCTGGAAGTAAAGCATTGAATGGACCAATATAAAAAAGAAAAGTAGCCTGTGAGTCTCAATTATGCAGGGCTAGAACTCTGAGGGGGCTGAAAATCATCTTATCAATCTGCTTACTGTAGAGATGAAAAATATAGGGCTGGTGAATTAAGATGACTTCTCCAAGAACACAAAGTCAGTAGTGACTGAACCAGGACTTGAATCTTCTGACTGCCAAACCAAGAAGTTTTCCACTATAGTCATAGCTCATTCTGAATCTAGAAGCATAAGAAGAAGCCTCTAACAGTCACTATGAAGGCAGATGCCAAGCGCATCAGAACCTTACCCCTAAAGGATGTGTAACAACTAGCAGCTGCCACAGTTTTTCTACTTGTGCTTTAGAACCTAGCTATGGATGACACAAGAAAAATACTCATCCCTCTCTGTTATAAAATTGATTCACTTAGAAAAAGGCTATTCCCTATGTGTTATTTCCTTTTCTATTTTTAACCTGAGAGAATTAATACAAATAGTATAGTGGCAACACTCAGCACCAAATGATCTTAGGAGCACATGAGGTCAGACTGTCATGGGAAGAAATGTCTCCAAGCAACTACATAACTACCCATAATTCACAGGAAGTTAGAATCAATAGGATTCTGGAAGGCTGACTCCACATTCTGTTTCTCTTTAGGTAACTACTGTTTGTCAGAAACTTGGACAGACACTACTAACATATTACAAATACTGGTTTTGCCCTGAGTGACCTCTGTTTGGTCTGTTGCGTTATTTCCAAACTTCTTCCTCTCTGATGCCTAGGTTCACTAATAATACTATTACATAAATAACATTTTACTCATTTAAACATCACATTTGTTATTAAAGTATTACAATTTGGCTTTCTTTTTTCCATGTTTCTCATACTAGTGCTGCAAGTGGTAGGTAAGAGTTATGCCATCATCTTTTAGGAAGTGTCAGAATGCCTGCTAGGCCTACATTCCCCTTCTGAAGGATTTCCTACATATAAGCTATCCCAGACTGACTGGTGACTGCTGAGCACCTGACCTAAGACTAGTCAATTGCTAGATGGGCGAGTAGGTATGAAATGTCCTGGTATAAGAACCCTGCCTTACACAGGTAGTGATAGGCCAGATACTCTCACTAAAGATGTTTAAAAAAGCAATAACAACAGTCATTTAGTTGATAATTTTAGAGGAATAAAGGCCAAAACAGAGAGCTGCTCATTCAGCACAGTAGTAGGGATGAGAGTTGGGAGAATGGCTGTTGAGGATATAGTAGAATAAGCTGGTGGCTAATAACAACAGCAGCTACAACAATGACAAGAACAATCACCATAAACACTTACTTTTATTGACCCCTCACTCTACGCCAGACTGTGATAAGAAATTCAAATGCATTATTCTACCTAAACCTTGCAACTACCTGTGAAGTAGGTTCTGTTATTATCTCCATTTCACAAGTAAGATAACTGAGACAGAGCAAAGTTAAGAAAGTGCACAAAGTCATTCCTTTAGTAAATGACGGAACCAGGATTCTAACATAGATTTGTCTGATTCCAGAAACCTGCTCTTAACCACTATCCTAGGTTAGGAGAGTGGCATGACATTTCAGCTTCACACAATGTTTGAGATCCCTGCCTTTTTTACTTCTACCTGAATTTGCACAGCAAACCCCATTACTTAAGGAAAACTGAACACAAGGAAGGTGGTGCTCTGGAACTAAAACGTATGCTCAGGGTTGGTTTTGAAGTACGAGGCTGAAAGTTATGTTTTCCAGCCTTGGAACTGATACCCACCATATGTATCTTAATCATATCTCTGGCATCTTACTGTACATAGGTTTCATAATCACTCTTTGTTAATTTTGACCATGAGAAATTATAATAATAATAGCAGAGGGAGAAAAGAATTTTAGAATATGGGAACATATCTGTAAATGTCCTGGTCTTTGTAATTCAATAAATACTTATTAAGTGCTATTTATATGCAATGTACACATACCCATGTATGTTCCCCTTATTACCCAGGTTGATATAAAAGTCACAAGGCAGCATAACTATAAGTTGCATTCATGTCTCCCAATCTCTGTAATTTCTGTTACCAAACTACCATGTATCAGAGTTGACACTAAGATCAGAAATTGTGTTTGTGTATTTCTATGTGTGTATGTAATCTGGAGTACTAGAAAGATTCAGAGAGCTGAGTTCTAGCCCCAACTGCCATTAACTAGCTATCTGGCCTTATAAACATCACATCAACTCTCTGGCCCCAGCTCCCCCATTTTAAAGAAATGGGTAATTGAACAAGATAAAATCCAAGACCCTGTTAACTTTGAAGTTCTTCTATTTAGTTTTCATTAACTTTTATTAACAAAGGTGAGATTAAATGTCTCTCTTTAACCAGATGGAAGCAGGCATACCCTCTAAATGTGTACTGGTCAATTTCTAGGACCTAATGAAATGTTATACATGATTTTCAAAACTAATTTTTTGTAGAAGGTTGGAATCAGACCTTATGTCAAACAAAATCTTAGACAAACCCAAATAATTAAGGCTAAAAAGTAAATAAACAAAGCTGCTCTACTGAAGAAAGGAATAGGAATCCTTGTTGTTAGACCTAGGAGATCCTGCTTGGATTAGATCTGCGGAACCCTACATTTTCAAGGAACATAGCTTAAAACTATGGCAAACCAGAGAGCAGAGGTACATTAATCAAGTTAAATGCTATTGTTCATCCACTATGCATAAAGCAATATACAAGGAAAGTAGAGAAGTAGAAGACATACCCTCTGCTTGCAAAGAGTTTGCAGTTTCTGTGAAGAGATTGGGTATCAACTTCAGAATTAATTTAAGAAAACCACAAAGCAAAAAATGCGGGGGTCGGCTGGGGCGGGGTAAGAAAGGTAAATCCTAGGTCCTGAGAAAATGCATAGTAGAGACTAACTCAAGGTCCAAGAATTTTATTTAACACAATTCAATATTTTTACAAAGAGATTAAACAGGTTGAGTATTCCAAATCCCAAAAGCTGAAATTTGAAATGCCCCAAAATCTGAAACTTTTTGAGTGCCAATATGATGCTCAAACTAAGTACTCATCAGAGCATTTCAGATTTCAGATATTCAGATTTGGGATGATCAACTAATAAGCATTTCAAAATTAAAAAAAAAAAATTGAAATCCAAAACACTTCTGGTTGCAAGCATTTCAGATAAAGGATACTCAACCTGTAGTACAGAAAACCTCTTGACTAAACAAAAAAGGACAGTAAAGCAGTCAGTGTATCTGACAACATGGAAGTCGTTGCTGACTTTAACAACAGCAGCATCAGTAGAAAGTTGAAAATGGAAATGATTTGTCTGCTTATTTCCCCATAGCATTTATTCAATATGGAAGCATTTTATTTCCATATATTTTTATTTATTGTCTGTCTTCTCCCTATTACAATGTACGCTCCATGAGGGCAAGTTCCTTTCCAGGTACATTCACTTCTATATTACCAAAGTCTAAAACTAGTGCCTGGAATTGTAGGTTGTCAGTAAATATTTACTGTATGATTGAATGACCATGTATTGTGCTAGGGATTAGGGAATAGATTAAGGGAGTACAAAATGATTATGGCATGGTTTCTGGTTTTGAGATGCTTATAATCTAATGAAAGACATATACTAATTCATAAGCAACTACATCACTGTTTCTCAAACTTGAATAAAGTATGTATCTATTTTAAAATTTAAAAAGTGAAGAGGAAAGTCTCATGTTGGCAAAACATTTTATTATAGAATTAAGATGTATAAACATTAAACTAGGTATAAACTGACTATGTTTCTAGCTCCCATAGGACTAAAGGTAAAACAAATTTACAAATTGAATAAATCAAAACCATGGAATCAATAGACCTGAAATTAACATTAACCTAATGTTATCAACGACGTTTGGCTGAAACGAAGCTGCTACTTTCCACATACATGATACTGACTATAACTGTTGTAACTTGGCCTTAGATTGGTATAAAGCAGTGATTACAGATTAAGTCCATCTCTGTTTTCTTTACAACAGTCTGTGACATTTAAAGAGTACCACTTGTCTCCAGCGAAACAGTAAACACAAGCACAAGTACAGGCCTTCTGGGAAACCTGCAGCAGTGCTTACTTATAAAGTGGTTATCCACAGAATCTGAAATAGGCTTTGGATTTCTTTCTTTTATACTGTGAAAGGAAAACACAAAAATGTTTGTAATATCACAGAAAATGCGTAGCACTTAGTGTCTAAGTCCTCTCATAAACCGGCTCCTTTATTTTCATACGTTCCTGGATCACAAGTACGGAACGTAGAGAGAAAAGAAGATACACTCCAGAATCAAACTTGGGTTTGAGTACCAGCTCTGCTGCTAACAAGCTGTGTGACTGTGGACAAGTTACTTAACATCTATGAGTTTCTAGCTTCTTACATAAAAAACAGAAAATATCCATCTTGTAGAATTATTGTAAGATTAAACTAAATTATATAGAGATTGATGCCTGACACATAATAGAAGTTACTTAAATGTGAGTTTACTTCCCCTTCTTCTGGTTTCAGCCTCTTCTGTAGGTATCTTCTATGCCACCACCATTCATGATATATTTATTCCACAAATATTTGTTGAGTACTTTCTTTGTATCTGTTACTGCTTTGTGTACTTTGGATATAGCAAAGAAAATAGGCCCTGCTTTCACAGAGCTTACATTCCATAAAATGCCTGACCTAAGTAGGAGCAATGGAGACAAACGTTCGAGATGGATATTTAAAATATATAGCTGGCAAATGAACCTAGTCTCAGGCTCTCAACCCAGAGATTAACTACAATCTCTCCAGATTTACTTGCTGCTGCCAAGTCATTGGGGCTGAAGAGCCCTTCCAACACTTTAGGAACTGTAAGTGGAGACCTGACCACATGTAGGTCAGTAGTTGAACCCTTTTTAATGTAACCTGGAAGACTGATGATTCCCTAGCTCTAAATCCTATTAGTAAAGCAATGTTGTGCTAATGAAAGTTGTGAATCTGGGAACTTAGGACAAAGTCAATATCATCTCAAGAAGAAATGCAGAGTCTGCAAGGAGGGAGGATGAAAAATACTGCAAGAAACAAGCAAAAATGGAACTGAATAAACTATTGTAGGCAAAGACAGGTTGGCCATCCACAGATTATAATGACAGAAGAGACTGACCCGTCTTTAGGGCACAAGGCGTGTGCTCCACAAGCATCTGTTAAATGTCTGAATGAATGCCTGTGACTGCAATCTGTCAAAATAACACCACCAAAAATGGAACAGAAGAAAACTGGAGGAAAAACTAAAAGTACATAAAACAGAAATCTAAGAAATAGAAGAAAGACGCAAGACAAGTAATAAAAGAAAGATTGTTAGAGACATATAATATATCACATAGTTTGACAGACTGTAAAGGGTAGAAAAAAAGAGAAAAAGAATCAAAATTGCTGCCCAGATTCTAAGCAAGTGAAAAAAATTCTCTTTCAGTTAGTGTAGAATTTAATTATAAAGATAACTACTTTATCTGGAAATCTTTTTTCAAGCATTTTTTTAGCAGACTTTGGCTAGCTGACAGTGGAGAAGAGCCAAACTCATGATGAGGTCATTTTTCTATAGACCCTTTCCTCAATTTCACAAGAATGGTGACTCACCTTATGGTATAAAATAATTTCCAAAGCCAGTGGTAAAGAGATGTTTCCTGGTCCTGCCACAGTACTGATCCAATTTTCAAACTGAAAATAGATTGTTTATTGACACTGATTCAATTCCTTATCCATATGCTATCTAGTCTGGTCTCCACAGTGAGGCACAGTTTCATTTGTGTTTAATTGGTTAATAAAACCTCTGACATGTTAGGCTTATAATGTTTTTTGATAGTTTCAAGTGCTTATGTCAAAATAAAACAAGAAGCCAGGCATGGTGGCTCATGCCTATAATCCCAGCACTTTGGGAGGCCAAGGCAGGTGGATCACCTGAGGTCAGGAGTTTGAGACCAGCCTATTCAATATGGTGAAACCCTGTCTGTGCAAATACAAAAATTAACTGCGCATTGGGGCACATGCCTGTAATCTCAGCTACTCAGAGGCTGAGGCAGGAGAATCACTTTATCCCAGGAGGTGGAGGTTGCAGTGAGCCAAGATCGTGCCACTGCACTCCAGCCTGGGTGATAGAGCGAGACTCTTGTCTCATAAAATAAAATTAAAATTAAATAAAATAAAAAATAAAACAAGAGAGAGAAAGCAACAACTCTTTTCAGAAAGTCAGATTCTAATTAAAGAAAAAAATAAAAAGGGAAAGGGAACAAAAGGAATTTAAAAAGAAAAATTTACTGACCCACAAAGTACACTAGTTCTCCTATTTACCCCTTACCATTCATTAACCTTTCTATTCCCTGCATTGTGCCCAGGGATGTTGACTTCTACAGACTAAGATTCTTTGCCTTTTGGCTTCTGGTTGGGATCAGCTAATGTGAGGCTCTGGCAGAAAACCAGAGAATAGGAGAAGAGAAAGATCAGGGTATTTTTTCTAGCAGCACCCTCCCTGCCACACCAAGGTTTCGCCAAGTGGTTGTGTTCTTCCCTCTAAAATTGAAGCTCCTATCCAGCATCCCCTCTCTTGTGCCTGAAGCTCTTATTGAATTGTGGTCAAACCTCCCTTTGTCCCTTGGGCCTAAGTGTGATGATGATGGCCAGATTTTTGTAGTTTCCTTTAACTATGACCACATCTGTCTAAATAACCCCTCTAATAAATGATCTTCAATTAAACTTTGAGAGTGCCATTCCTTTCCTTCCAGGTCTCTGACTGATACACAAAATTTACCTTCAGTGTATAAACTTTATAAGCTAATAATCATATTAGCTAGCATTTATTTACTGTTCTTTATATGGCAGACTATAGAGATTACTTTTCATGACTTATTTCATCATTTAATCTTCACACGCAAAAAAAAATACTATTGTTATTATCATTTTCCCTATCATGGCTAACATTATTATTCAGACATTAACACCATCTGCCTCACTTCCATGAGACGGATATACTTACTCCATTGATGCTGGGATTGGTCCTGCGACTTGGCATATAGAATAGAGAGAAAGTAATGATATGCCAATCTGAACCCAGGTTTTTTTTCTTTAAATTCTGGGGTACATGTGCAGATTGTGCAGGTTTCTTACATAGGTATACAAGTGCCATGGTGATGGTTTGCTGCATCCATCGCCCCATCATCTACATTAGGTATTTCTCATAGTGCTATCCCTCCCCAATCCCTCCACCCCCTGCTATTCTTCCCCTAATCCCTCACCCCCCAGGCCCTGGTGTGTGATGTTGCCCTTCATATATCCGTGTGTTCTCATTGTTCAGCACCCACTTATGAGTGAGAACATGTGGTGTTTATGAACCCAGGTCTTAAGAGGTTGTCCAGTCTCCTACATTTACCATCATCATGAAAAGAATACGTCCAGATCAGCCTCTCAGTTCCAGTAGAAGATTTAGACACATGTGCCAGACCCACCTCAGTCAAATAAAACACGTCTCAATCTACCCACAGAAAAATGTAACATGAGCACAGCCAAGACCTCCTAGCCAATCTAAGTCCAGCTCAGATAATCCTGAGCCAACCTACAGATCCATGTGAATAAAAGGTTGTTATCTTAAGCCACTGAGTTTTAGGATGGCTTATTATGCAGCAATTTTACAGTAATAGCAAACTGATAAATTCCAATTTTATATATGGACCACAGACTCCATATTGGGGTTTTCTACCAAAAAAGATTAGCATGAAGTCAATAAAAAGTCATTCTCTAGTAAAACCAAGTTATAAACCATTAATCTGCATAAATTGTTTCTAATTGTAACTAAGAAAAGATTTCCAATAGGCATTTAAATGAAATACATACTCATTACCATAAAATGCAAGGCCCTACCCAGCACTTTTGTAGGCTGAGGCGGGTAGATTACGAGGTCAGGAGATAGAGACCATCCTGGCCAACATGGTAAAACCTTGTCTCTACTAAAAAATACAAAAATTAGCTGGGTGTAGTGGCATACACCTGTAGTCCCAGCTACTTGGGAGGCTGAGGCAGGAGAATTGCTTGAACGTGGGAGGCGGAGGTTGCAGTGAGCTGAGATCACGCCACTGCATTCCAGCCTGGTGCCTGGCAATAGAGCAAGACTCTGTCTCAAAATAAAAAAAAATAAAAAAATAAATACAAGGCCCTTCATAACCTGCTTATGTCTTTATCACCACAACCTGATATCCTCTCTGTCCCCTGCCCATCACTAGATACACACAAATTTACCTAAATTTATTTGGGCATGCTGAACAGTCTCTCAGCTCAGTTTCTTTACACGTACTGTTCTCTCACTCTGAAAATTTTTTCTAACTCTTATCCCTTAACTCACCTCTAGTATCATCTTACCCTGACTTCTGCAGGTTGAGTCTGGTGCCCTTGTTCTGTGTTCTGTGTTTGCCTTTGCTTATCTCTCCTATAACCATTATAGCACTCTATTTTAACTGTGAGTTTCTTGAGGGCCAGGACTTAGCTTTCTGTTTATCACCATATTCCTACTAATAACATGTTATCTGGCACATAGTAGTCTCTGAGATGCTGATACAATCATTTTAGAAAGCTGTAAACCATCCAATTGTGTTGAAGGGAATAGTGCATTGGTAACTGATAGGAAAAGGAATTGAAGGGTTAAGAGTTTGTCAGTCTTAATTCAGCACTATGTAGAAGGAAAGGTACTGTGATTCCTGCTTCTTGATACAAATTTCCCTAGAGTAGACAAAGGTAATCCATTAAACTGCCTTAGCTTGAGGTACATATTCCTTGAGAATATCTAATACCCTTTGTCTAATTCCTTGCTCACTAAGCATTCTTGTGCTGGCAAAGCTGGTGTCCTGGGTGGACCAAATATTGGTGGGGAAGATAGAAGAAGAGAATAGTAAAGATAACCAAAATCCCTTATTCTGGAGCTAGCCACACTTTATGGAAATAGGTTAGCATTAGTCTGTTTTCAGAAGTTAATCTCCATTGAATGAACTAAAAATAACTGCAGGATTTCCAAAGCTAAGGTCCAATCCTGACTTATAAAACATCCACCAAGGGACTATACCTTCACCCAAGAGGCCGGGCCTAAAACAACCAGCAGATGTCTTGGGCATCCCTTTCCCTATAGTACTCTACAGTGGTAGCAACCGCTAAGGCGGAGAAAAACTAGAAAAATCAGACTGGTGGGATAGCAAACCCAGATGCTGTCCTCCCTGTTGCTAATGGTAACAGGATTAGACTAGATGGGGAACTGTAATTAGGCACTTGGCTTTTATATCTGACATGTTTACAGCCATCGTGCTATTCTGGGCTCTTATATAACATTTATATCTGATGCTATAATAGGCATTTTTGTAATCCTACTTTCTTCCTCTTCCATCTAAATGGCTACAACAAGCAAGCACTTCTTTCCTCTTCCAAGTTTGGACCTGAAATGCCCCACTCATATATGTATGCTCTGTAAATATCTGCTTTTTAGCCTTAATTTTTTAATAAACACAGATGCTTAATCTTGATTCTATGCTTTTATTTATTTGATTAATTTCTGTATTCACATAGATCAGAGATTGGCAAACTATGGTTCATAGACAAACCTGCCCCCACAGTCTGTTTTCGTATGGCTTATGAGCTAAGAATGATTTTTACATTTCTCAAATGTTGTACAATACAAACATAAACAAAGAAAAATATGTAGCAAGGACTGTGACATGTAGGCTAAAATATTTGCTATTTGGCCCATTACAGAAATGTTTACCAACTCTTGATCTATATCAGTGTTGTCCATTACAGATGGGGCTAATTTATCTAGCATTTGATGATGATGGTGAGGATAAGGATTAATATTTGTAGGATGCTCACCGTATGCCAGAAACTAAGCACTTTCCATTTATTATCTCAGTTAACCTTCACAAACACTCTTTGAGGACAATGCTGTTATTAGCCTTATTTACAGATGTAGAAAGTTTAAATAACTTGCCATGGTCATACCTATAGTAAGTGGTGAAGCCTAGATTCAAATCCACACAGTCCAGTTAAAGAGTCCATGCTATAATACTTCCAAAAATCAATAGAATCATAACATCTTCCAGTAAGTATAGAATCCCCTTTACATGATAATCTGACAAAGGATTACTTGGTCTCTGGCTACCTATACTGAGGCAAACTGTCCCATCATTAAATAGCTCCAAATTCAGAAGTTGCTTACATTTTGAAATGAAACCTTATAGATAACTTTTATCTTTTAGTCTTATTTATTTCCCTGGACCACACAGACTAAATTTATACCCTTTACTACATGCCCTTCAAATACCGAAGCTATCTCAGATCTTTCCAAAGTCCTATTTCACTCTACACATTCCCCCAGAACTTTTCAAGCATTCTTCCTTATTTTTTATTTAATAGAATTTCAAAGCCTTCTCACCACTTTTGTCACACTTCTTGGTATAGTATAATGTATGCTACTAAGAAGCACGAAATACCAAATATCTCTATTAGTCTCTAGTTACATGTACCTAATCAACACTCACTAAACATACTATTCTTTTCCACAACTCTGGCCCGTGCTGTTTATCAGGAAAGTTCTTTTCCCTTTCCTTTAAGGGCCAAACTTCTAATAATTTTTCAAAAGTCAACTATCTCTGTGTTTTAACCATACTCTGTACATTTCTTTATAGTAAAATGTGCCACACTGCATTGTCTCTATTAATTATCTCACATGCAAGATTGGGGCTTCTTAAGAAAAAAAGATTGTGTCTTATTTGGTTTTGTATGAATAAATATATTTGCAAATCAAGAATGGAAAACACTTTATTTTGTTATAGTACCATCCATATTACTTAGGCAGCCAATATTAAACCTATGTAAGGAATTCTCAAAATGACATCTCTCAGCTTTGTAAAATTTTAAATTATTATAATTCATTATAATTATATAATGGTAATTTAATAAGCTTATAAGTATATAATTATAATTTATTAGCTTATAAGTATATAATTATAACTTCATAATTATATGAATTATATGTAATACATAATTATATTCAAATTATAATTTACCATATTTAACTTTCTTTGAGATGTCACAAATATTAAATTTGATCATGATCATTATTTTTATTGAGATATGATTCATTCATGCTGAAAGCATGAAAAGATTTTCAAATTCCTAAAGTCCCCAGATCCTAAAGTTCCAGTTTGACTCTGACAAACAAAATTCTGACCAGAGAAACTTCAAGGCAGATTTGTCTCCATTTACTTTTTTAAAATACTTTCATTCACCTAGGAGCTTGAAAAAGTAAATATTATAGTGTCTAAAAAAATTCAAAATAACTCGAGATCTTGTGAGAGATTGTGTTCTGTCTGTGAAGGGTGAGATCTACTCCAACTTATTTTCCATAGAGCAAGCACTTTTTATCTTTAAATTGATGGATGTGACTTTGGCAAGAAAAACATTTAGAAACATATTGAGAAATGATTAATTTTTAAAACTACCCTAAACTTATTTAGGATTAAAACACTCTTTAGGAACTGACAGAGATTTCTAGCAGTCACCAAAACCCTTTTGGACATACCTGTAGGTCATACTTCCTGGTCTCCCTTGCATTTGGCTGAGGCTATATAACTGAATTCTGGCTTTTGAGATGAGACCATATGTGATATGTGTCACATACAGACCTGACCAATAAAAATTTGTCACAGTTTCAGGGAAGTTGTGTTTAGAAAGAAAAAAATAATAGTTTTTAAAAAAGGGAAAGAAAGTTTTCACAGGTGATTCCACTTCCTTCTTTACCCTTTTGATTAGCTAGAATGGAAACTATCCAAAGGCTGATCTTCAGAGCCCCTTGATCTACTTGTTGAAGATGGCAAAGTCATAAGACGATAAAGGTTAAAGTTTTTGAATTACTGCTGAAAGGAAAACTACCTAACCATATACACTCATTCACAGTAGACTCTGACATAAACAAGAAATAAATCCTTATTGTGTATAGCCACTGAGATTTTCGGATTTAACTGTTACAGCAGCTAATGTTAACAAATACAAGGATAGATCAACTTGCACAGTTTCCCAGCAAATGAAAACACCTCCATATCTCTTCATGGACACTTAAGTAAATTAAGAAACTAATAATGTAACATAGTCTATATCCAACAGTCAAGGTGTTTATAATTTTTTTCCACATAAAAGTATCCCCACAGAGGTGATGCATGGAGAAAAGAATAAAAATTTACAAATGCCATTACATAACTAATATTTAAATGTGAATGATTCTATTTATTCATAATTGAAAACTGCAGTATTACTGAAGGTAAAAGAATTTACTTCTTGATTTTTGTTTCTTGGTATCTCTATATTTATGTATCTCTCTTTTTTTCGTATTAAGCAGTTAAAAATTCTTGAACGATAACTGTGCTCCTACTAAGATAATATCTTCCTGCAAATATACAAGACCTCAATTGCAAAACTCATTAAGTCTCTCCAAAGTAATTTAAAAATCAATCTAGGCAAAACCAAACAGGTCATAGGCATATGCAAGGACTTCATGACTAAAACACCAAAGGCATTGGCAACGAAAGCCAAAATAGACAAATGGGATCTAATTAAACTCCAGAGCTACCGCACAGCAAAAGAAACAATCATTAGAGTGAACCAGCAACCAACAGAATGGGAAAAAATTTTTGCAATCTACCCATCTGACAAAGGGCTAATAGCCAGAATCTACAACGAACTGAAACAGATTTACAAGAAAAAAACAAACAAACCCATTCAAAAGTGGGCAAAGGATATGAAGAGACACTTTTCAAAAGAAGACATATATGAGGCCAACAAATATAAGAAAAAAATGCTCATCATCACTGGTCATTAGAGAAATGCAAATCAAAACTGCATTGAGATACCATCTCACACCAGTAAGAATGGCAATCACTAAAAAATCAGAAGACAACAGACACTGGAGAGGATGTGGAGAAACAGGAACACTTTTACACTGTTGGTGGGAGTGTCAATTAGTTCAACCATTGTGGAAGACAGCGTGGCGATTCCTCAAGGACCTAGAAATAGAAATTCCATTTGACTCAGCAATTCCATTACTGGGTATATATCCAAAGGATTATAAACCATTTTATTATAAAGACACATGCACACATATGTTCACCGCGGCACTGTTTATAATAGCAAAGACCTGGAACCAACCCAAATGCCGATCGATGACAGACTGGACAGGGAAAATGTGGCACATATACACCATGGAATACTATGCAGCTATAAAAAACGATGAGTTCATGTCCTTTGTAGGGACATGGATGAACCTGGAAACCATCATTCTCAGCAAACTGACACAAGAACAGAAAATCAAACACCACATGTTCTCACTCATAGGTGGGTGTTGAACAATGAGAACACATGGACACAGGGAGGG
>CAUYLG010031611.1:0-10492 GCA_963573385.1 Cacajao melanocephalus | reverse complement strand
TTTATAAGGTCAGAAATCTTGCTCATGAGGGTGGCCCTCATGACTTAGTCAGCTTCTAAAGTCCCCATCTCTTAATACTATCACATTGACAATTAAGTTTCTTTTTTTTTTAGATGGAGTCTCACTCGGTTGCCCAGGCTGGAGTGCAGCGGCACAATCTTTGCTCATAGCAACCTCTGTCTCCTGGTTCAAGCAATTCTCCTGCCTCAGACTCCTGAGTAGCTAGGACTATAGGCGTGCGCCATCACGCCCAGCTAAGTTTTTGTATTTTCAGTAGAGATGGGTTTTCACCATGTTGGCCAGGCTAGTCTCGAACTTCTGACCTCAAGTGATCCTCCCATCTCGGCCTTCCAAAGTCCTGGGATTCCAGGCATGAGCCACCACTCCTGGCCGACAATTAAGTTTCAACATATTAATTTGAGGGAACACATTCAGATAATAGCATATACGTACCTCAAATTCAAAAGGCTCCAAATTGAACACATGATTGTTTCCCTGAAACCTGTATGTTCTCCAGGATATTACCCTCTTTCTAGGTACTGTGGAGGTAGGAAGAGTAACCACTATCCATCAAAGCTAGCAGGCTGGTCTCACCCTTGAGTCCTTCAACTTCTTTACCTTCCACATGCAATCGGTTTCAGGTCCTGCCAAAACTTCCTCGTGTTCTTCAAGTTTATCCCCACTTCTCTGTCTTTATTACTATCTTCCTAGTGCAGTCTCTTGATTGAATTAAAGTGCCTGGAATGCTTCAAAGCTTCCCAATTTTTTGACCTCAGGCTTGCTTCCCCAAATCTATCTGCAATAGATCACTGTTGTTAGGTGACCTTTCTAAGCACAAATCTAACTATATCACATTCCCACTGAAAACCCTGCATGGACTCCCCATTACCTGTAGGATGAAGTCCAAGCTTCTCGGCATGACATACACAGCCATATGTGACCTGGCTTCAGCTTCTTTCTGCAGTGCCTTCACTTCCCAATACCTACCTGACCCCTTACACTTAGGCCACAAAGGAGAGCTTCCAGTTTCCTTGATCTGCAATGTATTCATGGTTGCTTGCCTCTATGCCTCTATTACTAACGTTCCCCTCTGCCTAGACCATCTTTCCACTCCTTCACCTTTATCTGGCCAACTCTTACTATCCTTTAAGACTTAGTTCATGGGTCACTTTTTTTGGTTAGACTTTCTTGGCAAGCCTTTCTCCCAAGCTCCATGCAGGGTCGGAAGCACTGACCTTGTATTCACACAGCTCCCTGTTCACTGCACTGAAGATGTCTCCTTGTACTTATCCACGTGTGTGTCTGTGTCACCATTAGATTGTGAGCTCTTTGAAGCTTGGGACTGCGCATTGTTTCTTAATGTTGAACAAATGGATGAATGATTCGTTAATGAAAAACTGGTTTACACCTGAAATGATTTCTTCACTTTACAAAAAAGGTGGAGAGGAAGTAATTAGTATCAGCAAACATTGTGGTTATCTCTCAGTCTGCTGTGAGTAACAGTAGGCATAGTGAATTCAAATGGCACTGTGAGATCTGGAGGTGCACAGGGTGCATTGTATCCCAGAAGAAGAACTTAGAATTCTCTGTAGCCACAATAAACTTGCAAGACTTCTATTACAACCACACAAAACTCTCAATTCAGTTAAATCTCTATGTTTATAAAAAGTCTTACTTGCAGGATGAAAAATCATTTACTATACCATGTTAATAACGTATAGATTCTTGGTCTCAATAAATGAACAATGGAACAGTGGAGGACAAACTAGAGTTAAGAGTTTTTTTTTTGTTTGTTTTGTTTTGTTTTTCTGGCCAGGTGCAGTGGCTCATGCCTATAATCCCAGCACTTTGGGAGGCCAAGGCGGGTGGATCACCTGAGGTCAGGAGTTCAAGACCAGCCTGGCCAACATGGAGAAACCCCGTCTCTACTAAAAATACAAAAATTACCCAGGTGAGGTGGCGTGTGCCTGTAATCCTAGCTAGTTGGGAGGCTGAGGCAGGAGAATCGCTTGAACTCGGGAGGCGGAGGTTACAGTGAGCCAAGATAGTGCCACTGCACTCCAGCCTGGGCAACAGAGCAAGACTTCGTCTCATTTTAAAAAAAAAAAAATTTTTTTTTTCTTTTCTACTGACTTTCTTTCCAGGGACTTTACAAAAACCCAGATTCTAATGCAGAAAGCTAACTTACTTGAACAATATCACACTTTCAAAGCATTTCTTTTTAAAATTCACTAGCTATTTCTCCTGAAGTTCAGTACTATTTATAAACTTCAACTATCATTAGGGCTCCTTTCGTAGGTAAACTAATAGTAAGTACTGATGACGGGAAAAAAAGAGCTAACTGCTAATAATAAAAATAATGATTTATAAAGAAGTTGCAGTACTTGAATGCCCACTCATTGGCAGGTGCTTTTCATAAAATGTATTTATGCTTGACAACAATCTTTTGAATATAAATTATTATTTTTCCTTTTTCTGTTTGAATAACTGAAGTCTACTGAGCTTGGAGCAGGTCCAACGGAAGAGCTGGGAAGACTCTGGGGCCAAAGGCCACCAGGCCACACCACGCCTCTCCGAGCCCCTGAGTTTTGCTACCTGCTTGCATGCATGTGCAGGCAGGGCGGGTGGACGGGGTAATCAGATGAATCTGCCTAAGGAACTAAACATGGAAAGTGGTGGAAAGGTGAAAGAGGTATAGGCAGTGGACCGCTAGAACCTTAAGAGAGTCGACAAGAACCTGGGAAAAGGGATGCGCGCATTGGCGGCTCGAGAACCTAGGTAGTGAGGCGAGGGGCGGGGCCGGAGCGGGGCTAGGGCGGGGCCCCGGAGACCGAGTCGACCACTTGGGGACCTGCCAGAAGAGCCGCCTCTCCAGGAGAAGGAAAGATGAGGGGAGCGTGAGTTCAGGCATGATGGGAATCTCCGTGACTTGCTAAGGCAACTCATCCTCACCGGTCCTACATCCAAGAAAACCCTTTTCTATGCTCTCCTGGGATATCTCTTTCAGAGCAGGCAGATCGATAACGGGGAGAGGGTTCTGCACAGAGCGTGCCCCCCTCCGCGTTTGGTACGGCCCGTGCCCCCCCCCCCCGTCGCTGATCTGGCAGGCTGCGCGCGCACCCTCCGGTGGGGCGCGGGCCAGCAGGGCGCCGCTGTTTCTAGGACCCGCCTCCGTCTGTCTCTCCCCGGTCCCTCCTCCCGCTGCTCGCGTGCTCCCGGCCGGCCCAGCGCCCGCCGAGTTACGCGCCCGCGCGCCTCGGCGGGGAGGAGCGCGGCCGCGGGGGCGCGCCCCAGTGACTCCGCCCCCCCCGCCCCCTCCCCTGAGCCCGGGAGCCCGGGAGCCCGGCTCGCGCGGCTAGGTGCGAGGAGACCCGGGACCCAGCGCCCGCCCGCCCTGCCCAGCGCCCCCGCCCCGGCGTGTGAGGCGCCGCGCCCTCCTCTGCCCTGCGCGGTGCATGGAGGGGCCCGTTCGGATCGCAGCCGCCGCCACCGTAGCCGCTGCCGCGCGCGCGCGGGGTGATGACCTGGGGGTGGCTTTCCGAGCCGGCTGCCGCGCAGGAGGTCTTGGAGGCTTAGCCAGCCCCGCGGAGAGGTGCGGGGGTGGGGGGTCCTGCCGCAGGGTCGGAGGGAGGGGTGGCGCGTGGGCACAGGGCTTGGGGGGCCTTGGTTTGGGGGCTGGAGGTCCCGGGGGCGGGCGGGCCGGGGTGCCCCGGAGGGCGTGGGGGTCCAGGGCTGCGTGCGGGGTCTGGATGCTGATGCAAGCCCGGCTGGGAGCCCCGGCGTCCCGGGTTCTCGGGGCTCGGAGCCACCTCGCGGGAGGAGGCGGGGTGAGGTGTCAGTGACACGACGAAACCTCTTCTTGACGATGGTCCACGGGGGTAGGTGAGGTGCCGCAGCGCGGGGAGCTAGGGCGTCCGCGCGTTTTCCCAAGGGAGCCGGGTCCCTCGCCTCTCTCAACCTCCATCCCCGCAAAGCGCCCGCGAGAGACAGTGATTTATGTGTAGGGAGAAGCAAGAGAAATTTCCTGCACAATGTATCTTTCTCTGCCTTCACAAGACTCTGACTTCCCAGCCCCAGGAAGTGTATTTTTCCTTCTCCCCTGTAAAGCTTTCTGTGGATTGCATTATCATTTGCTAAATACATTACAGCTCGCAGCTTCCAGACCTTTGTTGCTTTCTCTCCACATCTAGGAATTTCAGCAATAAATCACTGAGGGGGATAGATAGACTCTCTTGCCCTTCCCTTCATTGTTCTCCCTAACTCCACCAAATCAGGTGGAAGGGTCTCCAAAAGAAGCTGTTTCCAGAATGCCTGCCCTTCCTCATCAGGACGACAGAGGGTGGCAGGTGCTTTAAGGGCAGACTGCTTTCCGATGGGAATCTAAAATTTAGGGAACCTCATCAACAGAAAGTCAGCCTTTGTGTCCCCAAACCAGACACCTTGAAAAACAGGAGGTTGGACTAAAAGCTCACGTGAGATTTATTTTCAGGCCTATGCCAGTAAAAATGAAAGAGGCCAAGTCAGTGAATTCTGATTCCTTTCAGCGCTGATAACGTAACGCTCACATTCCCAACTGACACTTGGCATACCTAGTGGACAGTGTCTCCAAGGAGAGGAAGGTGGGGAGGGTGTTAGAAAATGAAATGAATTTATTGTCAGCATAATTCTAAACATTCTATGCCATTTTATAGTTTTCCCCCACCCTCAGTCTATTTTTAGCTGAAAATTTGGGGATAGTTCAACTTTTAGGATAAGATGAAAGAAAACCTTAAAAAAAATTTCTGGAAATTTTAAATTAGTGCCTAACTAGAAAGCATTCTTCGGAACCCAAGAAGCACCAAATACTGCAGTCTCTGTTATGCACATGTTGAAATAAACTGCCTCATACTTGAAGTTACATGAGAAGGATGGAGAAAACCTGTTTCATTTTGTAAAGACGTGCCCTGGATGTGTGTTTGGCAGTGTGTAGAACAGAAACATTTATATTTCTATTAAGAAACACGCAAATGTATATTGTTTAACTTTCATGCAAAAACTTCCCAGTGTTTGGGAAATCTGTCTTTGTTTGAATAGTTTAGTCAATCAGGAAAATCAGTTACTAGAGGTACTGTGCTGTTGTTTGTGTAATAACTCACTTGGGATGCTTTGATTGATTGCTATGGTTCTCATCAACCTCCTCTTCTGTGCAAAGTACTTAAACAGCTCTGACTCTGAAGCCTTCAAGTACAAAGAACCCTTAGGACTTGGAGCATACTGATCTAGCTTGTGTAGCTTGGCTTCTAAAACTATCTTACGCCTTGCTTTCTTTGCAGGTGGTTTGACTTTGCAGGAAAGGAATTAAGTTCACTTTAAGATAGGACTTTCTCCCCCAGATTGTCAAGGCATATGCAGATGAAGGCAGTAGGTAGGAATAGGAACTTCTGGCCTAGGGCTTTGCGCTAAAGAGGGCAGGTAAAATTTTGTTGACTGTTTGTTTCTTGTGGCTTCTTATTTTTCCACTTTGCCCATCTGCCTTCATGACTTTGTAGACGATTTCATGTATGGTTTTGTCAAAATGTATGTTGAAGTCACATTTTCCTTCTCTAGAAATGTTTTTTTTTTCACAAACATTTAGACTAAAAATTGGTGATTGTTTCTAAGTTAAGTGCTAGGGAAATGATTTGAGGAATTAAATATTAGTAAAATCAGGGAAGGGATAGAAAATAAATAATGAATTGAAAATTGTGTTGCTTTAACGAGTAATGACATGAGCCAGCGCCTTGTGATCAGCTATGGCATGAGGTAGAAGTATGAGTAAGACAACACAGTGGAGCTGTAGATGAGCTGCCTCTGTGGCAGCGCCCCTTTAAGTAAATGAACTTAATACAACTAATTAGATTAGAAACAGAATTTGGAGTCTGGTTGCCAAATAATGTTGCTTTGAAGGACTTGCTTTTTTATAGTATTTTTTTGATGGGGAATTTTTTTCAAGAAATTTTGTGAACTTGAATTCAAGGATGTTTTGTTTTTACTTAAATTTTAAAATTTTTGTATTTAAGAAAAAATGAAAATGTGTCTATATAAACATTCCATGTCATAAGTTTCTGTTGTGTGTTTGACATTAATTCACTTTCAAGAGCACAGAGGGGAGGATCTTACATCTTCTCTGTTAAAAATAAGGGATGGTGTATGGAATATTCTTAATGTCATTTGAAAAATATTGGATTACAATTAAATGAAAAACTGGTTTGTTGGTTTTTTTTTTTTTATCCTTCAAGTTTTCCCTCATTGTTTGTGCTCTTTCCCCCATTGTCAGGCTTAAAACATACAGTATCATTGTCATCTGTCCCCTGAATAATGGTCCTGAGGTGATATTATTAATGTGGCTTTTTAAAATCAAGCTAATTATACTTGCCTAAAAGAGCCACATGTGTGTGATTCTAGCTGCCTGGTGCCTTTTGAGAGCCCTGGAGACAAGCTAGTGAATAGAGCTGAAAATTCATTCTGTATTTGATTAAATGGAACAGACTCGCTGCTCCTTACCCCAGCAGGGGCTATGAGATCTCTTGATCCCCGAAGCGGCTCCAAGACCCTGGGAATTCCATTAGCGAGCACCTGAGGAATTTCTGCCCTGCAGTGCCTTTTTTGTATGTGTGTATGTGTGTGTGTGCAGAGGGAGTGGAGCAGAGTGGGGATTGGGGGGATGCGAGGAGTGGGGGTTGAGGGGGTGGAGAGAAGGCTTACATTAGAAGACTCCATATGTTGGCAGATCTGAAATCAAGGCATGACTTAACAGCTTATCTTGTAAGAGAAAAGCCCAACCCAAAGGCAGATTGCTGGTCGGGACTTTATTACAAGCAGGACTGCGGTGATGTGTTTTTAGCTGTGAACTCCAGTGTAAGTACAGAAAGTGGCTTCTCTGCTTTCTCTCTGAAGCACAAGCATATACACGTTGCAGACTTGGTAAGTTTTCTTTGAATGATCTTTTGATAAATACGTAAAATTGTCTTACTGTTTGGTCTTGCCTGTAAAGGCTGATGTATCGTTTTAATAACTTTCAAACTGAGAGCAAAATCAGACTTCAAGTGAAACAAATTGTTTTGCAGTGGTGAACTGCTTGTTTGAATAGGTATAATTTAGTTTACGCTTTTCGTATAATTTGATTGTTTCTTTTACATTATTATTATAGAATTCAAATTTAGGTTATGTCTTTTCTGTTGTCTTTTTAAAAATTCTATCATTTCTAGTGTTTTTGAGGCATTATTTTGCAGACTTGCTAGCAGCGCCAAGTAAATGAAAATGTATCTGGCAAAAACATTCTGCAAAATCTTTGGAGCAAAATTTTTGAGAAACATTGGTATGTCTTCCTTCCCAAGTCCCTCTTCCCCTGCCTTAAATAATGTTTGGGTAAAAACTTTTTTTTAGAATATTAGCCCAGTTTGTTTCTTGTGTACTTTTCAAGGAAGAGCAGTTCTGAATGGTGGATGGTGTAGTTAATTGGTTTTCATCTACCAAGAATGTGAATTCCAATGCTCATAGTTTTCAGCTAATGCAGAATGCAGTAGCGTATTTGATGGTTCATTTGATATATTTTGTTTCCAAGTAAAATCATGTTGTAAATAATGCACAGCCTTTTCCGTCCTACTTCCATGTAGCCTTCTACCAAATTCTCCTAACAATGCAATGTATTTAGAAAATAAAGAAGCCTTTTTGAAGATATGTTTAGCTTTTCTCCACCTTAATCCTGGGCATTTTTCCTTCTAGTATGGCCAAATTGAAAGGACTCTTGAATGAATTGGAGTAAACACTGCAGTTTGTGCCTCTCTGCATTCACAGCTGTTTAGTTGCTTTGCTGTGTGGTATATTTTGATGACCAGAGAGAATAAAAAACTAGCCCAAAGAACATTTTGTTCTGCTGTTTATCTGTTGGAATGTGAGTAGGGAATCCAATTCTTAAGAGCCACTGATGTGCCTTTAATCTTACTTGAGAAAAAAATATATGGGCTATATTACTGAACTTAGGTTACATATTTTGCTTATGTTTAATTACTTGGAACTGTGAGTCTGATTTTATTTTTATATTACCCTAATACAAACAGAATTCAGAAGCTGACATAGAGCTTGCATTTCAGCTATTCTTGTTCTAGACCAGCTCACCTCTGTTATTTATGTGAGCCTGGGCAATGATCTTGACCTAAGCCTTGGGGATCTTTATCTGTAAAATGGGGATAATAACAGCAATTATGTCTTACCAGTGTTGTGGGATTAAATGAGATAATGAAAGTCAAGCACTTGGCATATAGTAAAACCTCTGTAAATGTTAGCTGCTGTTATTTTTATTAACTCTTCCTATACATATAAGTGTATTACTTTGCTCCAGAAGTGATCTCTTTGAAGTACTTAATAATGAGGAATTCTCAGAAGTTAGTAATAGTGTGGACACATGGAACTACTGTAGTCTTAGAACACTACAGTTTTCTTAAATTTGCAGTTGAAACTTAGAAGGCACTTGGACATCATGTATTGTTCCTCCCCACATCCTCCTGTTGAGGAGTAACATAGTAATATACACAAGTGTACAGCTAATGTATACTAAGTGAACAGCTAGATCAATTGTTACATATGCACAGATCTGTGGTAACCAGTACCCAGATTGAGATACAGAATATTTCCTTAGCCTTAGAAGGCTCCCTGGTGCCCATCCCAGGCAGCCCTCCCTCTTGCTGGCAGGCAGCAGCTATTCTGACGAGTTAGAATACATGAGTTTTGCCTGTTCTTGAACCGTATGAAAATGGACTCCTATAGTATGTAGTCTTGTGTCTGCAGTTTGTGCCTTTCTGCATTCACGGCTGTTTAGTCGCTTTGCTGTGCAGTATATTTTGATGGCCAGAGAGAATAAAAGACTAGCCCAGATAACATTTTGCTTTGCTGTGTATCTGTTGGAATGTGAGTAGGGACTTTCTATATTCAATAAATGTTATTGAATAACATTTATTCATGTATACAGTAGTCATTCATGCTTTTAAAATTGTTGTAGAGTCTTTTGTGCCGTTTGAAATTCATAGTAGCTCATTTTATTGGCACAATGATACACAGTCATTGGAGGAAGAAGGAAATAACACTTCTTTCTACATTCCTAGAAAATCAGATACCAATGGCTGTCTTAGGAAAACTTAACCACGACCTCATTTTTATTCACAGAACTGGGTTTATTCATTACTTGAAGGTATAATTACCTTCAGCTACAATTCCATAAACTAAATACTTTGAAAACTGTATTCATTTTTAAGTGTGTGTTTTTAGGAGGGAGCCTCAAAATAGGGGAAAAGGATCATCTAAGGTAGGTTATATCCTTCATGCTTAGGATTAAATGCCATAATCAAACTTAAGGTTGTACAGAAGTGACCGCCAGCCCAGCATTAGTGTAATTTTCTTTGAGTTTAAAATGAAACAGTATAATGCTTTTCTGAAGAAAAAAAAAGTCCACCATAAAAGGAAGAAAGTGGAGCTAGGATACTTTACTGCAGGAGGATTTTGAAGACCAGGACCAAGCACTTATATCAGGAAGAACAGTTTTGGCCACTAACCTAATAACAATTGTGGTCAGGTTATGCCTATACATTTAGAATTTCTGTTTGTATTGTTGAAATTCTCTGATATGCTAAATACAATTTATTTCGCAAACAGACAAGATGATTCAGTAGATGAATCAGAAGAATTTTTGTTTTGAATGTTGGAAGAGACTTTGGTTGCGGTTAATAGCTTGTATTTCTGTTATTGGAAATGTTGATTAAGGATTTCGTGGGTGTTCTCCTGGAACACTAGCCATTTTCCTCTCAGGAGACATTGTATTTTTCAACATTTATAGTTTTATTAAATCTGACGATTCGTAGCTCTTGACACAAGATCATTCTTCACATACAGCCATATGCAGGGATGGGTTCCTCTGGACTGGAGAGAGGCAGATTATCCCCTTTCCTTCCTAAGTCAGACCACCAGTGGTCAGGATTTCTTGGGGGTTGGGAGTGTTGAAATAGTGATACATGATTCATCTTTTGATCTATAGGGGCACCCAAAGATGCAGATTATGTTTCAGAAGAAAGAAGAACTATCTAACAAATAGAGCTGCCTCATGGGAGACAGTGCTGTTTGGAAGGGGCATGGGCTCATGATTCCTGAAAGTGTTCTAGTGGCATTTGCGAAGGCTAGTGTGGGAAGAATCTCTTCCTTGGGTGCGACATTGGACCAAATAACCTCTGAGGCCTTTATAGGACTGAGACTCTATTAAATAGGCTTTTATGGTGTTCCTAGGCTATATACTCACCACGTACATAATTTTGGAGGTAGGAAATATGGTAAAAGTTCCAAATAGCCATTGGATAAATACATTTTTTATTTTTATTTTTATTTATTTATTTTAAAGCCAGGAGAAAGCGCGAACGCAGTCCCCCACTACCACAAATTATGCAGTCGAATTTCCCACTTTTGGGGAAATCGCAGGGGTCAGCACATC